>OY757942.1:1479222-1624222 GCA_963585895.1 Sepioteuthis lessoniana
GGTATATCAACCTTCAGAGGTTATTTAACACCAAATCCATTTTTATGTAAATAATCTGTTCTATTTCAAACAATTCAGTTTAGCATGAGTACACAGTTTAATTGTCAAAAACATTTCTATTACAAACTATTCAAGCAGTTATATATAACAATTCACTTTAGTGTAAGTACAGTTTCAATGTCAAAAACTGTTTAATTTCAAATAATTCAGTTTCGCATAAGCATGCAGTTTCAATGTAAATATAGTTTAATTCTGAAAAACATTTCTATTTCAAGCTATTCAGTTTATTCAAACAGTTCTAATTCAGCTAATTCAGTTTAGCGTAAGTACAGATCTTGTTTACACAGTGAAATGTCAAAACAGTTCTATATATAAGAATTCAGTTTGGTGTAAATACTGTTTCAATGTCAAAAAACATTTCTATTTGAAATAATTCAGTCTAGCATAAGCACAGAGTTTAAATGTAAGTACGGTTTAATTGGCAAAAACACTTCTATTTCAAACAATTCAGTTTAGCATAAGTATACTGTTAGTTCTATTTAACCCACAGATAGGGCCCTATCAGGTGCTACCACTCTGGGCCAGAGTGGACCAGGGAGCAATGGCAATGAAGGGGTACTCCGCATTCCCCAAAGCTTCAGCATTGTTGGAACCTCACCATCAGATTGTTTAGTGTCATATCCAGGATAATCGTTGGAGGGGGGTCTACAGCCCCAGCCGACTGTGCAATAATCTCAACTTTAATTTTCAAGATTTAAAGATGTTGGTTCATATACATAATTAAAAAAATCAGAAAATTGTTGAATCTAATATCATTTCAAATCGTAATACTATAAAAAAAAAAAAAAAAAAAAAAAAAAAGAAAAAGAAAAAAAAAAAAGACTTGTACTATCCCTGCAGGTCAGATTGGACCAGGAGTAATGGCAATAATGATACTCCACATACCCAAGATTTCCAAAACTGGACTCTCACTATCAGATACAGTTTAGGGTCATACCTAGGACATTGCCGTATTGGAGGGTTACTCCTCTGCAGGTGATAGTCAGCGTATTCTAACCTCTGCCAACAGTTTGGTTTCTTTGCTTAATGGCATATCAACCTTCATGGGTTATTTAATGTCAAAGCCATCCTTGTAGAACAACAGTTGTGATACCATTTAACCTCCTTATTTTCCCTAACTGAGGGTATAAGGTGTTTCAATACCTTTCACAAAGGTTGACATAATGGTTAGAGTGTTCACCAATAATCCAGAAGACTAGGGTTCAATCCCAGGTCAAGGCATACCAAAGACTCAAGAAATAGTACTTGATGCCTCCTTGCTTAGCACTCAGCATTATAAGGTACAGACCAAGCGTAAGTGAAGCAATCTAGGGAAAGGAGTAGTACCTTACCTTATACGTTGGTGTAATAGCTATTGAAAAGGTGGCCTTCGGAAGACTAGGATTCAATCCCAGGTCAAGGCATACCTAAGACTCAAAAAATAGTACTTGATGCCTCCTCGCCTAACACTCAGCATTATAAGGTATAGATCAAGTGTAAGTGGAGCAATCTAGGGAAAGGAGGAGCACTTCCACTTACACCTTGGTGTCGTAGCTATTGAAAAGGGGGCCTTCAGGTCACCCTCGACTACAGTCAGCCAACTTTACTACTTATTAGTCTGAAAATAAATAGCCCACCTTGTTTCAAAGCCGTAGGTCCAGTACTTTAATCATTAAACTCCAGAGACTCCACCGCCCCTGGAACTAACTGGACTTTGAACATTTTACATTCCTCACTCCAAACTCTTAACAATTCAGACATCGCTGTTCTTTAATATCAAACACAGAAAATATTTATTCTATGTTTAAGATTCAAGCAGTCAAGTTGGCTCCCTTTTGAGGGTCCTTGAACAATAATATATAAAAGAGGTCAAGGCTTTTGTATTTGCCATATGATAAAATGAACTAAAAGAAAAAAAAAATTATCACAATAAAGCTATTATGATAATTTTGTTTAACTGCAACTGACTTTAAAACATCTGCGTACCAAGTTATTCAGTAGTTTTATCATTGTGAATTGTATTTAATAATTACTTGTGTGTGTGTTTTCAAGTGTAATTGGTGTTTAGTTACACACCATGTCTCAATCTCCTGATATACGCATATATCAGTACACATTTTTGGTATGCATTCACAGATGTTTAAGTGGAACACTATTGTTTTTCTTTGGTGATGACTTATTATATGAATACTTTTGTAATATACAGTTTAAAAAAAATAATAAAAAAGTCTACTTGGTTAGTTGGCTTTATGGCATATATTATTGGTCACAATATTTCTCTGCTACAAAGTTTAAACTGCATGCTTATCTTAAACTGAATTATTAGAAATGGAACTGTTTTTTGACGTTGAAACTGTATTTACACTAAACTGAATTGTTTAATATAGAACTGTTTTGACATTTAACTGTGTGTAAACAAAAACTGTACTTATACTAAACTGAATTAGCTGAATTAGAACTGCTTGACTAAACTGAATAGCTAGAAATAGAATTGCTTTTGACAATTAAACTCTACTTACATTTAAACTGCGTGCTTATACTCAACTGAATTGCTTGAAATAGAACTACTTCTTTAAACTTTTTTTGTCTCATTAAGAAAAAATAATAGTATGGATATCCTCATGATCATCATGACATGCCATTAACATAGATTTCTCTGACCTCCTTCCGCCACTCATCCCTATTGTCCATCACTCTCAGTAGGTCTTCTATGCTACATCCTGTATCAGTACAGAGCTGTTGTAGATAAGTTCTTCCTGGTCACCCTGTCCCTGCGAGGGGGTCCACAGGAGCACATCACTTATGAGCTTGCAATGTCCTACAGGTCTTATTCATCTAATTTGGATGGTTTTCATGATGGGTGGTAGGTGGCCGTACAACTGCTGCTTTAGGGGATGCTGCCTCCAGGACTCGTTCAATACAGCTTGTAGCATTCTTGTGCAATTGCCGTCAGGCTTTCTCTCCATACGTTTAGTCAGCATCCATGTGGTGCATCCATACAGCATTACTGACACAACCGCTGTTTGGAAAATACTATGCTTTATTTTATCTAATAGGTCTGATTTCTATATGACCGATAGTCTATTGATAGCTGTCTAAACCTTCGTTAGTCAAGTGTTGATATCATTTTCAGTAGATGAGACGTTGCTTACGAGATGAGTGAACTTGTCCACAAGTTTCAGAGATCTACCATTTAGTGTGGAGAGGCACTTAGGGACAATAAACAGTATTTTCTTAATGAAATGAATGATATTTCTCTAACACGCTTACAATTAAAAAATTTTTCATCACTCTTTATCTTATTCACTCAATAAATCTTTTTCGGCCATTCATACACTTTTCAAAAGAACAGCATTTCCGTAACCCAATTTTAGTCTATTTTTCATTGCCATTCACCGTTTTTTTTCCTCTGTCAACATATTTTACACGAAACAATCCATTAAGCACAGTCAGTTTGGGGCCATAGAATACACCAACTGCATCTCAGCAGAGGATCGAGACCCCCTCCCAAATGAGTGTCCAAGTTATGACATTAAACAATCTGATGGTAAGAATTCAGTAATGCTGGAGCTTTGGGGACTGCAGAGTACCCCTTTTATTACCATCACTTCCAGGTCCACTCTCACCTAAAGTAATAGCATCTGACAGGGTCCTATCTATGGGTCAAATAGAACTGTTTGCCATTTAAACTGAGTGCTAACAAATGACTTATGCAAAACTGAACTGTTATAAATAAAACTGTTTGATCATTTAACTGAGCGTACATAAAGGACTGATGTTTAATTGAATTGTTAGTGATACACAGAAATACTTAGAACCATTTAACCATGTAAAAAAAAAAAAAAAGAAAGAAAACTCAGTCTCATTTAAAAATATCAAAAAATGTGTTTACAAATCATATATATTTAATATATATGTATAAAGAGGATTTGGCATTAAATAACCTACAATGGTTGTTATGCCATAAAACACAAACAAACCAAATCATATATATTTAATATATATGTATAAAGAGGATTTGGCATTAAATAACCTACAAGGGTTGATATGCCATAAAACCCAACCCAACCAAATCATATATATTTAATATATATGTATAAAGATGATTTGGCATTAAATAACCTACAATGATTGATATGCCATAAAACCCATCCAAACCAAATCATATATATTTAATATATATGTATAAAGAGGATTTGGCATTAAATAACCTATAATGGTTGATATGCCATAAAACTAAAACAAACAATCTATAACTTTTTGGATGTTACAGGTGTCAGATGAGATGGGCAAAATACTAACATGAATTATGTGTTTTACATTATTGTTTAAGTTTTTTTGTTTTCATGGTTTTATATCAAGAAAAATAAATTCAGCTTGTTTGAAAAAAAATTTATATCATTTGAGATGTACTAAAAAATTGATACCATTTTTTTAATCAAAAATTTGACCAATTCTCGTTCAAATTATCTCAAAATTTTAACAGCGTGTGTAGAAAAAAAACCCAAATTCTATGTTTAATGTTTGAACACCTTTTCTTTTCCAGTGAACTGCATTTCTATTCTTGAAAAGAAACAAAAAAATCCATCAAACACAGAAATTTTGATTTATTTCTACAAATGCTGTTAAAATTTGAGGTCATTTGAATGAGAATTGGTCAAATTTTTAGATTACAAAATGATGATATCAATTTTTCTGAAACGCTCTGTATGAAAAAAAAAAAAGTGATGATCTTGAGGTGATTAGAGAAAGTTTAAATGGCTTTTCTTTTCTGGTGAATGAATGTTTCAGAAAAGTCGATATCATATCCTAATTTAATAATTTGACCAATTCTCGTAAGAATGATCTTATTCGTTTACAGTATGAAGAGAAAAATTTCAAAATATATGTTTAATGTTGTTTTTTTTCTTTTCAGGTATAGAAACAACATTCACCGGAAAAGAAAAGTCATTTAAACATAGAATTTTGAATTATTTTTCTACACATGCTGTTAAAATTTGAAATCATCTGAATGAGAATTAGTAGAGTTATTAGTTTACAAAGTGATATCACTTTTTCAGAAACACCCTGAATATCTCAAACGATAACAAAAGTTTTGAAACATCCTGTATGATGATCTCGAGATGATTAGACAAAGTTTAAACACTTTCTTTTTTGGTGAATGGTGATTCTATTCCTGAAAAGACATTTAAACATTAAACTTAGAATTTGGAGTTGTTTCTACTCTTGCTGTTAAAATTTTATGTCATTTGAATGAAAATTGGTCAAGTTATTAGATTACAAAATAATGATATCAATTTCTCTGAAACACCCTGTATAATAGGTACATTTAATGTCTTATAATAAGTATGTTTAAATGGCTTTTCTTTTTCAATGAATGGCTTGGTTTGGTTTGGTTTCTTTGTTTAATGGCATATCAACCTTTGTAGGTTATTTAATGCCAAAGCTATTCTCCTATGTCACATGGTCTACCACTGAGAGGAGAGAAATAAGAAATTTCCCCTACCCCTCCGTGTTTGAATTAACAGGCCGCCAAAGACTGACCGTTAAAAGAGGAATAAGGAATGTAGGTCAATTCCTCGCGGCCGAAATAACAAATCCGGGTCAGAATGAAAGCCAACAGATGTTTGCACTCTGTGACTGGATGGATAAAGAAAGGGACATACTGGATAAATAAAGTAGTCCGAACGAATCACCTGACAGGGTGAAGGAAGAAGAAAGAGGCTAAATGATTGGCCAGAACCCTAAAGCGGAAGTAGCACCCTTTTTCGTCAGCGGAAATAGGGATAAAGAATATCAGTTTTGAAGACAGAAGTCGCCAGGAACGGACGAGCGAATCTCATGCCAAACTCCGGGCGAAGAAGCTGAGCCGGGGTTTTCAGGACAGCAGTTGATGTGATAAGAGGAATTGAAACTGCCACCAAAACTCCGGGGAAAAGCGGTAAGAATCTTGGACAAGAAGATAACTGATGCCTTCAAGCCAAGCTGTAAAAAAATCCTTCTAGCCCGTAAAAGTGAAAATACTCTCAGAAGGAACCCATCAAAAAGCTAAGTAAACCTTAAGACTGTTCTCTCCCTCCACCCTTCCTAAGCATTGCATTCACACACACTCTCTCTCTCAATTTAAAGAAGGAAGAAAGAAAAGAATAAGGAAGAAAGACATTTGTATTTTTAATATTATCCACTGATAATATAGCCGACACGTTAAATATGTGTGTCCACATGTATTAAAAACCTTGTTATATTTTATATCTCTCCTCATGTTGAAATTTATTCATTGTGTCGTCTGCCTATCAAGTTGTCTTTTGTATGCTCCTTTTCAGCTTCATTTGCCTCAATTTATTCTCGTTAAATGTTCTATTCGCCTTTAAAAATATTACACGGGGAATTGGAATTGTCGACTATGATAATTAATATTATAATATGTAAACCTAGAGGCCCATATCTTCCATTATCCTAGGAGTAGGAAGAGGTAGTGGTCTGGTGGGTGTGTGTAATGTGAAAAATGGAAACCCCTTGCCAGTGGGGGTCAGTCTAGCCCAAATTAACCCCCACATTATCTGCCAATTCCCATATGCCTGAGAAAGGACTCTTAACTAGGACTTATTCTGTGAGGGATCAAGTGCCAGACTGCCCCGACTTCACACGTGTGAAAAATAAACTCCCGTCTTGGGATAAATATTTTAATGGCACCATCACACCTAGAAGAACAGTAGTGGTACTATTTAACCCATAGCTGGGAGGATAAGGGGGTTCATACCTTTCCCAAGGGTATTTGCCCAAAAGTGAACATAATAGCGCGACTGGAGTACGAACTCGCTTATGACGATTCCACTGTCCACCGCTTTAACTATTACACCATGAGGACACCCCTCAATGAATGGCATTTCTACATCTAAAAAGAAAGAAAAAAAAAACAAAAAAAAACTAAAAACATAGAAATTTAAGATGTTTCTCTCCATTCTGTTAAAATTTGAGATGATTTGAATGTGAACTGGTCAAGATATTAGATTACAAAATGATATCCGATTTTTCTGAAATACCGTGTATATCTCAAATGATCTCTAATTTTAACAGCATGTGTAGAAACAACTAAAAATCCTATTTAAAGTTTTGTTGTTTCTTTAAAGTTTAAACACCTTTGAAAAATTGACAAGTAATCCAAATAGAAAGGGGAGATTTATTGAGAAACAAAGTCGACATTATAACATTTCGGTTCTGCTGAACCATCATCAGGGCTATGAGGGGTTATATTAGTGATGTTAAGTATAGATGGATGTATAAAAAGTATAAAAATATATAAAAATTTGGAAAAATTGTATAACAAGAAAAGTTGGCTGTTTATGACAAGAAAAATTGGCCGTTTTATCAATGAATCTGCGTTCGTTTCTTTAAAATACGTCACCTGACCTATTAGAAACATTGTGCAGAATCCACGTTCCGTTAGTTCATCGAGAGATTTCGAATCATTCCTCGTTTTCGACGAAATTCAAATCATATAAATCTGTATTTTCTTGGATTACATAAGTCTGTGCCTTAAAGCTTATATTCGTATTTTTAGGATTTTCCTAGGCATATACATTTATATAAAAAAAATTTAAAAAATACAGATTTATATGAAACGCTATAATGTCGACTTTGTTTCTCAATAAATCTCCTCTTTCTATTTGAATTACTTGCCAATTTTTCTTCACAAAATGATTTTTTTTTTTTTTATAACACCCAGTATATTAGAATAAGTTGATCACAATAATGAAGTAAACAAACAGTAAGGTGGGTACTTCAGCTAGTAATAAATATTTTTCTCTGTCTTAATAGGGCAAAGGAGAACAAGGTGAATGAGTGAGAGTGGAGAATATTACAAGTTAATCCAATATCCAGATAGGAAAGAGATTCAAATTGGAACAAGAGAAATATCCAAAGTCAAAACAAGTAAAAAGAAAAGTAAAAAGAAAAAAAAAAAGAAAAAAAAAAAGATAGGGACGGATAGAGTGATAGAAGGAAGGGACAAAATTATTCACTGCATTCTGGTACTGAAATGGAACCCAAGATTCTTACTCATCCTCGAAGATATTGGCAATCTGTTCACAACAGAACGAATTCCATCATGGACGGGTGACCAATAAACAAAGAGGAAAACCAAGAAATCTCATAGCTGAAGCAGAAGGATCCATGAAAACAACAGTACAAATACCTCCTACCCTTCAGTTTCTCCTCACATACTTTTAGGACCAACCCTTTTTTTTTTCTTTCTTCTAAACCCCCAAGGAATATCTGACATTTAACAAGAACTTCCTCCAGTAGAAAGAATTCATTTACGAAGTGGCCTTGAGTAGGTTCCAACGCACTTTTGTCTCCAAGAATATCAAATCAATAAAAATAGGATTCCTTCATTTGCCATTTCCTAGCTGGGAAAGCGATGTGTAGGGGTCTAAATACAACAGTGTGAATCATTATTTATTACAAGGCGTCTAGTTTTATGTATGACAGGATTATTTAGGTATGGATAAGCAGTTCTATTTGTTTACAGGTTTGTAATAGCAGTATGAGCTGTGTTGGCAATCTGAGAACGGAGGAGGATAAGTCAAATGAAATCTTTTCGATTGGCCAAAATAAACAGGAAAGAAGAAAAGGAAACAAAAAGAGAAAATCAGGAAGGAAAGAAAAGAAAGAAAGGAAGTAGAAAGAAGAAAAAAAAAGAAAAAGAAAGACATGAGGTAAAAAAAAAGAGAACGACAAAAATGAAAGAAATAAAGAGAAAGAGAAGAAAGAGAGGGAAAAGGAGAGGGAAGAGGAAAAGAGAGGGAAAAGGAAAAGAGAGGGAAAAGGAGAGGGAAGAGGAAAAGAGAGGGAAAAGGAGAGGGAAGAGGAAAAGAGAGGGAAAAGGAGAGGGAAGAGGAAAAGAGAGGGAAAAGGAGAGGGAAGAGGAAAAGAGAGGGAAAAGGAGAGGGAAGAGAAAAAGAGAGGGAAGAGAAAAAGAGAGGGAAGAGAAAAAGAGAGGGAAAAAGAGAGGGAAGAGGAAAAGAGAGGGAAAAAGAGAGGGAAGAGGAAAAGAAAGGGAAAAAGAGAGGGAAGAGGAAAAGAAAGGGAAAAAGAGAGGGAAGAGGAAAAGGGGGAAAAAAGAAAAGAAAGGAAAAAAGAAAAAGAGAAAAAGAGGAAAAGAAAGGGAAAAAGAGGAAAAGAAAGGGGAAAATAGAAAAGGAAAAGAAAGGGAAAAAGAAAGAGAAGAGGAAATAAAGGGAAAAAGAAAGAGGAGAAAAGAAAGAGGAGAAAAGAAAGGGAAAAAGAAAGAGAAGAGAAAAGAAAGGGAAGAGAAAAGAAGGGAAAAAGAAAGAGAAGAGAAAAGAAAGGGAAAAAGAAAGAGAAGAGAAAAGAAAGGGAAAAAGAAAGAGAAGAGAAAAGAAAGGGAAAAAGAAAGAAGAGAAAAGAAAGGGAAAAAGAAAGAGAAGAGAAAAGAAAGGGAAAAAGAAAAAGTAAAAGAGAAAGACAAAGAGCTACAATTGTTTCCTAAGGATCATTATTATTATTAGTTTCTTGAAAACATTTAAGTGCAAACAAATGACTTGTTGGGTGGTGTTTTATGGCATATCAACTCCTGTGGGTTATTCAATGTCAAATCCTGTTTATATATATTTAATTTGTAAGCAAATAGTTTGTAGATAACTTTACTTTTAAACAAGTTAGAGTCAATTCTTTTGCACACAATGTAAATGGTTTCAAGTATTGCTATCTAACACTAATAATTCTATTAAATATCAATTCTACTTATCAAGTATTCCGATCTAATACAAACAAAGCTGTAAAGTTTTAATTAATATTCATCATCATCATCATCATCATCACATCGTGCTACTAGCACGGATTTCCCTAACCCTCTCCCACCACTCGTTCCTTGCTCTCAGTAAGTCTTCCATGTCACATCCTATATCAGTACACAGCTGTTGTAGATAGGTTCTAGCTGGTCGCCCAACCCTTGCTTGTCAGTGTGATGGGGTCCATAGGAATACATCATTTATGAATTCATCCTTACTTCTCCAGCAGGGTCCCACATGTCTTGTTCGTCTAATTAGGATGGTTTTCAAAATGGGTGGTAGGTGGCCGTATAGCTGCTGTTTTGAGATATGTCACCTCCAGGACTTGTTCAATACAGCTTGTAGCATTCTTGTGCAATAGTAGTCAAGCTTTTTCTCCATATGCTTAGTCAGTGTCAATGTGGTGCATCCATACAATAGTATTAACATGACTACTGCTTGAAAAAAAAAAAACAAAAAAAACTGCAATTTTATTTTATCAGATAGGTCTGACATCCATATGATCAATAGTCTATCGATCACTTCCCCATGCCTTCGCTAGTCACATACTGATGTCATTTTTCATAGATCAGACACTGTTTCCGAGGCAGGTGAATTTGTCCACAAGTTTCAGAGACCTACCATTTAGTCTGGAAATGTTACCTCTTCACTCAACAGTTCCACAGATGGGGACAGTAACAGGTAATATCATTTTTGGTCAAAGTGGACATGAAAGAAATACTAATGAAAGGGTATTCCGCATTCCCCAAACCCCAGGACTGGAGCATTACCATCAGATATAGTATAGTGTCATACCCAGGACACAACTATAATTGATAGAAATAATTACTTGAAGCCCTAAAATTAATATCATTAGATAGGAATACTTGAAACCATACAATTGTGTGCAAATTATTTGTATTAGATAGGAACACTTGAAACCATACAACTGTGTGAAAATTATTTGTATTAGATTGGAATACTTGAAACCATACAACTGTGTGAAAATTATTTGTATTAGATTGGAATACTTGAAACTATACAACTGTGTGCAAATTATTTGTATTAGATAGGAATACTTGAAACCATACAACTGTGTTCAAAACACTCTTGTTAGACAACGAGAGAGAAAATGTAAACATAAAAACACAATGAAAATGATTCTCTAACCTCTTAACATGAATTCATAAATTAACACCAAGTTGACATGCTGTTAAAGATTAATCAATCTATCAGTTAAACGACTTGAATCAAATAGAAAGAAAGTAAATAAATCTTTACTTAGGTATTCATTTTTAGGTCGAGGGGCATTTTCAAATATCCCTGTCCTCCAGGTGCTGGTTACCTGACCCCAATCATAAGCCTAAATGTCAATAAGGAAATATTGTCACATATTTTCTCTACACTTAATTCTTGCAATCCTGTGAGACATGGTTTATCCCCCACCCCATATCACTACTCCCTCTCATCCAAACACCCAACACAAAATATGTTGTTACCATGCCAACACAACATAGTGATCAGTCTACAGTTACCGACAAGAACCAAATTAGAATGCCCTAAGCAAAAATCATTTACCGTTTGCAGGTGGGCCAAAGCAATTGGGCTTTAAATACAGCTACTAATACCCACTTGTTAACATGGGATAGAGTAATAGGTGGGGGGTACTTATAGGATGGGAGGCTGCAATAAAAACAAAAACAAAAAGCAACTTGGAAAGCAAGTAGATAATTAATGAGCAACATTTACTTGTTTGCAAAGAGAGAAAACGGTGGAACTCGACCAAGTGTCCATGACATACTCAGATATTTTTTTCTTCATTTGCATGATAGATACTAAGCTCACTCGATAGGTAGATACTTGGTTTCGTTTAGTTCTATGGCATATCAACCATTGTAGGCCATTTAATGCTAAATCCATTTTTTATACATATAAACAGTTCTATTTTAAACAATGCAGTTTAGTGAAAGTATAGTTTTTGTTTACACACAGTTAAATGTCAAAACAGTTCTTTTTCAAACAATTCAATTTGGCATACAAAAACAGTTCATTTCAAACAATTCAGTTTAGCATAAATATGAAATTCAAATGTCAAAACAGTCCTATTTCAAGCAATTCAGTTTAGCGTAAATACAGCCTAGTTCTATTTGACCCATAGATAGGAACCTATCATGTGCTACCAAAGTGGACCTGGGAACAATGGCAATGAAGGGGTACTCTGCATTCCTCGAAGCTCCAGCATTACTGAAACTTCACTATCAAATTGTTTAATGTCATCCCTCTGCAGAGAAGCAGTCTGAGTATTCTACAACCCCAACTTACTGGGCTATATATATATATATATATATATATATATATATATATATATATATGTGTGTGTGTGTGTGTGTGTGTATGTTTGAGAAGGTAGTCCAAGAGACAAAGTGGCTAAAGTGCTGGACTGCGACATCATAGTGAGTTCAAACTCCAGTCACAATATTATGTTCACTTTTGGATCCTTGGGAAAGGCATAAACTTCCTGTTATATATATATATATATATATATATATATTATATATAATTTTTAAAGGAATAGTCCATTGGTAACATTTTTAAACAAGCCACAGCTCATTTGTTTGCACACAGTTAAATGGTTTCAAGTATAGTAAATGATTAAACAGTCCTATATGACTTTTAAGTAGGACCCTAACAAGTATCAACATTCTAGGTCAGAGTGGACATGGAAGTAATGGTAATGAAGGGGTATTCCACATTCCCTAAAGTTTCAAGACCGAATCCTCACCATCAAATGCAGTTTAATGTCATACCCAGGACACTAGTTCTATTTGACCTAAAAATGGGACCCTAACAGATACTACTGCTCCGGCCCAGAGTAGACCCGGAGGTAATGTCAGTGAAGGAGTATTCCAGAGCTCCATATGGTTTAGTGTCATATCCAAGACACTTGGTAGGTGTTGGATCATGGAATAGACTTGTAGTCAATAGCTTGGCTAAGACTAAGAAGTCTATTCCATGATACAACATGGCGCAACAAACAGGATAGTTTTCTTTGTATTTGGTGGTACCTGAAGTGAGAGTTGGAATGGGGAGCTAGTGTGGTGTGTCTCCTGCTTACATTGGGGATTTAAATGTTGGTAGTCTACCGTCCTTCTTGGCTTCCCATTTTTTTTAGCGGTAATCACCATAGTGCTACACTAATCTGTAGGGGTACCAATAGGTACAGGACTGATGATGCCTCTTTTGACATCTTCCCAAAGGGCTTCCTTTACTTGCTCTTTGTAATGATATCGTACTGGAATCGGGTTATGTCTAGCTTTGGGGGTTGAGCCTTCCTTTAGGTGAATGTGGGCAGGAGGGCCGGACATAGCTGGAAATTTCCCACTGCTGTTGAATACCGTTTTGGCAAATCTTTCTAACAGCCATTTCTTCAGTTTATGTACGTTCTCGCTGGTTGGTGAAAATGGAGGAGTTCTAGGGTAGTTGGAATTGGTGTTGGTTTTTTGTTTTTCTGAGAGGTTTACTTCAGGAAGACGTAAAAGTGGTCTTATTTCTTTGCGGAGATCCAGTTGACAGATTCTGCAACCCCTGCCGACTGAGCAGGCAGTGCTTGGATCCCATCAGTCGAAACAGTCATCAACAGATGTGACATCATGAACTTTTCAGCCCTTCACCCTAATACTCACACATTTTTTTTCAATTGCTTAGAACAGTAATGTTCCTTTCTAACACAGATATGGTGGATCAAAAGTATGTACTTGAGCGAGTCAAAAATTTTGCAAGATTTTATTAACATAAGGAACAATTCAGCAGCTCTCTTTTTGCCAAGGTCATGAAGATGACAAAATGCATTGGACTGCAAGATGCTAAGCTCACCTGATACTCTCCAAATACTACTCACTGAATTTGCCAGTATGGCTTGGAGAATAGATTTGGATTCCATTCTTTTAGGCCTATCTGACGTTGCCTGATTGCAGCGGTTCCTGCAACCTGAACAAAATTTCTTCAACCAATATTTTGATATATGCTATTTTGCAGTACATATATCACATGACCAAAGCTGTTCACGCTGTGGTTTGGTTTTAGGGCATATTAACTTGTAGGTTATCTAATGTCAAATCTAGTTTATACATATATATTAAACAGAAGTTAACCAAGTTAAATGGTTCTAAGTATTGTTATGTATCACTAACAATTCATTTAAACACAGTTAAATGAACAAACAGTTCTATTTCTAACAATTCAATTTAGATTTGATCAGTTTTATGGCATATCAACCATTGCAGGTTATTTAATGCCAAATCCTCTTTATACAGATATATTAGATATATATGATTTGGCTGAGTTTGGTTTTATGGCATATCAACCATTGTAGGTTATTTAATGCCAAATCCTCTTTATACATATATATTAAATATATAGGATTTGGTTTGGTTGGGTTTTATGGCATATCAACCATTGCAGGTTATTTAATGCCAAATCCTCTTTATACATATGATTTGTAAACACATTTTGTAGATAACATTTTTAAATGTATTTCTAACATGAATAATTCAATTTATAATTAATCATTTTGTTTGCACACAGTTAAATGGTGTCAAGTATTGCTATGTAGCAATAACAATTCAATTCAACATCAATCATTTATTGGGAAACATTTAAATGGTTATACATATATCATTCGTAAGTGAATAGTTTGTAGGTAATTTCATTTTTAAATGAGAATTAATTTGGTTGCACACAGTATTGCTATTTTTTTCTACACAGTTCAATGATTGTGATCTTAAATTAATATTTCTATTTGATATTATCATATTTATCAACCCCTCCGCTCAAGCAGGATATGACACAAGGTCAGTTTTTAAGCGGAGTTTAACAGGTTTGAATTCAGAGTTTTCCTTCTAGACTAGTTGCCTTACCAAGGCTGAAGAACCTAGTCTGCCCTACTATTTACCCATAGCTGGAGGGAGAATAATTGGATTCATACCTTTCCCAAGAGTATTAGTGCTATGTGAAATGCAATCAATCTCGTCCAGGATTTGAACTCGTATCGCCGTGTCCATTTCCTACGACAGTAACCATTACACCACAGGCACCAATACAAAACAACAATCATCAGGCAGTTAAGAAAATGAAATGAATTGAAAATCGAAAAAATAGTCCAAAAACCGTTGGGATTTTGTATGATTCTTTATATGTGAGTGTGTGTGCGTATGCGTGTGTGGGTTATAGTTGCGTATTAACGTGTGTTTGTATGAGTTTAAGTTAAGCTACAACCGGAAGTAAAATCGTAGGTGTATCTTAATTTTTCGTTACATTATTTTATTTCTGTATGTGTAGGTGACTATAGCTAAGGAGCAAAACATCATTATTGCATGTCGAGGGGGAATGAATAAAGATTTGATTTGTAAGTATATATAAACGGTTATGTTAAGGTAGACCAGAATCACAGTGGGTATAAGTAAGGGTATATTGTATTACAATGTAATATTGTACAATGTTGGTATTATATTTAGGGAAGGGGATTGGGCTAGGATATAATAAATTGATGAAATGTTGCATAAATATTATATATACTATAGTTATCTTTGATAGTACAAGCGTAATGAAAATAATAAAGGGGTTACAATAATAGTATATTTATGTACGATGATGATTATAACTGAGGAACAAAGTGTTGTCATTATAAAATTAAGTGACAACCGACACTATAATATATATATATATATATATATATATATATATCATCATGTTGTGCCGCCAGCACGGATATCCCTGACCCTCTCTCGCCACTTCTCCCCATCATTCATCGCTTCTGGCATTAAAAATTATATTTTATAGTGCACAATTATATAAAAGAACTAAAAATTTTATCAATGCAGGTGCTCTAACTGCTGACCATCACAATTTAAACAGCTTTGAAGTCTCATATAAATGACGCCTACTGTCCAACTACATTTGGACCACCCTGTATACATCTTCCTCAATACTTCTCTCTCTCTCTCTTCCTCAATATTTCTCCTCTCTCTCTCTCTATATATATATATATCTCCTCTCTCTCTCTCTATATATATATATATATCTCCTCTCTCTCTCTCTCTCTCTATATATATATATATATATATATATCTCCTCTCTCTCTCTCTCTATATATATATATATCTCCTCTCTCTCTCTCTCTCTCTCTATATATATATATATATATCTCCTCTCTCTCTCTCTCTATATATATATATATATATATATATATTCTCTCTCTCTCTCTATATATATATATATATATCTCCTCTCTATATATATATATATATCTCCTCTCTCTATATATATATATATATCCTCTCTCTCTCTCTCTCTCTATATATATATATATATCTCCTCTCTCTCTCTCTATATATATATATATATATATATTTCTCCTCTCTCTCCCTCTATATATATATATATATATATTTCTCCTCTCTCTCCCTCTATATATATATATATATATATATATATATATATTTCTCCTCTCTCTCCCTCTCTCTCTCTCTCTATATATATATATATATTTCTCCTCTCTCTCTCTCTATATATATATATATATTTCTCCTCTTTCTCTCTATATATATATATTTCTCTTCTCTCTCTATATATATATATATATTTCTCCTCTCTCTCTCTCTCTATATATATATTTCTCCTCTCTCTCTCTCTCTATATATATATATATATATTTCTCCTCTCTCTCTCCCTATATATATATATATATATTTCTCCTCTCTCTCTCCCTATATATATATATATTTCTCCTCTCTCTATATATATATATATGTATTTCTCCTCTCTCTCTCTCTCTCTCTATATATATATATATATATATATATATATATATATATATTTCTCCTCTCTCTATATATATATATTTCTCCTCTCTCTCTCTCTATATATATATATATTTCTCCTCTCTCACTATATATCTTCCTCCATATTTCTTCTTTTTCTCTAATTATATATATATATATATATATATATATATATATATATATATATATATCTCTTTCCGATATTTCTCCTCTCCCTCTCTCTTTCTCTCTCTCTCTCTATATATATCTTCATTCTATATTTCTTCTCTCTACATGTATATCTATATCTTCCTCAATATTTATTCCATATATCTTCCTCCATACACACACACATTTTATATATATATATATATATATATAAGATATGTCCGAGAGAGAGAGTAAGTGAGAGTTCCGTCTGATCTCTCTATATCTCTTTCTTGCTCCCTCTATCTCTCCTTTTATCTCTCTCTCTATCTATCTATCCCTCAATCTCTCTACCAAATTCCATTCTTTTCCTACTTGGTTTCATTTTACCTTTTTTTTTCAAAGTATTTTCATGCCAGTCCCACACCTTGGGAAATTTTTCCTCTTGCTAACTTAAGATTTATTGGCCGCCCCACAAGAGTAGAATGTTACATATGGTCATTGTTCTTAAATATATGAGACAGTGTACCCACCCAATATGGCACATGTACCAAGGTCACATTTTATAATGTTTCATCCAGAAATAATTCAGTTTACTTTTCTACTGCCGCAAATACCAAATTATACACCTCTAACGCTTGTAACCTGTTTGTTGCCACCTTGAAGAAAATAACTTAACTTCAAGTTATAAGTAGTTGTCTGTTTCAGGGTCACAAACGAGATCACCAGTCATTTATTTCACAGCCACAAATAAAACAGTCGTCGGTTTCAGGGCTACAGATGAAATGGCCCGTCGTCTGTTTTATAGCCACAAAATTGGTCATTCGTCTGTTTCGGAGCACAAACAAAATGGCCAGTCGTCTGTTTTATCGCCACAAACAAATTGGTCATTCATCTGTTTCGGAGCACAAACAAAATGGCCAGTCTGTTTCAGGGCCACAGATGGAAAGGCCAGTCATTTGTTTTATAGCCACAAACAAATTGGTTATTCATCTGTTTTGGAGCACAAACAAAATGGCCAGTGATCTGTTTTGAAGCCACAGACTAGATGATCATTCACCAGCTAAAAATGATAGATTTTTATGGCATGCCAGCCCGTCTAGAGTTATTTTATGCCTAGAGGTTAGGGAATTGCATTTATTTGACATTTATATTTACATTTTTGTGCAGGTGTTTCCTGAGAGGTTTTTTTGCACACAGTTATATGATATCAAATATTCTTATCTAATACAAATAATTTGTACACAGTTGTATGGTTTCAAGTATTCCTATCAAATACAAATAATTTTATGGTTTCAAGTAACTAATAAAAATCTTTAGCAAACATTTATAGTTTCAAGTAACTATTCTGAATACAAATAATTTGCACAGCTATATAGTTTCAAGTATTCCTATTCAATACAAATAATTTTCAGACAGCTCTATTTGATCCACAGATTGGTCCCAAGTAGGTACCAACACTCCGGGTCAGGATTGACCTTGGAGTAAGATGGTGAACAGGTACATTGTAGGGAATAAATATTATATATATATATATATATATATATATATATATATATGATTTACACTCCTGTATTTAAAAATGGCTGTGATGCCACTTGTTCACGAAACAAAGATGGCGGACGTAGGTAAACTAATCAGTGTCGGGAACCTATTGATCCGGAAAGTCACCCAGTTAGTGCTCACAACTACGTCCGTAACTTTGATTTCGTCCCGCGTATTTGGAGCCAACTGCATGACAAGGATTGCCTATATATACTCCTGTCTTCCAAGAACTCACTCTCTTACACGGTGATTTACAGAGACAGCACTCTCTCTCTCTCACACACACACACACACACACACACACATTTTGACTTCCAACAATCAACCACGAAAATGTATACATTCTGCAAACTTTTTCTTTCCTCTTCTGCCTTTTCGGTTAGACTTGCACCAGCCTCGAACACAACCACAGAAATTTCGTCAAACCCCGAAAGAGACAAACAACCAACATGGGAAAAGACGCATGCCTTCTTGCACACGTTGCTATATTTCTATATATCGATACCTTACAAGAAATATTTAGTCCACATACATTTTATAGTCTACAGGACACTTTCAATATTTTGTCTTTTTTCTTAATATCCGTGTTAGTACACGCATACACACACGCACACGCAGAGGAATATTCAACAGACTATATTAGAATATTTGTAATGTTTCCTTTTTCATGTATTTCTTGATATATAAATTTAATTTTGTTTGTACTGCTTTGTTTTGAATGTTCTTTTCTCCGCGTCGTTATACTTCTTTAACTTCATTTTGTCTTTTCAAATGATGAAGCAACAAAATGTGGGACTAAAAATATTCAACCAAACATGTTCCCCACAACATCACACTTCACAGATGCCACACCATCATGTGCAGTTTGGTGTCATGCCTAGGACGTTCTTGCCCAGTCAGCTGGGGCTGTAGAATACACAGACTGCTTCTCTGCAGAGGAGTAAGACACCCCCCCAACGCGTTTCCTGGATATGACACTAAACAATCTGATGGTGAGTTTCCGAGAATATGGAGTACCCCTTCACTCCCAGGTCCACTCAGACCCGGAGTGGTAGCACCTGATAGGGTCCTATCTATGGGTCAAATAGAAGTTTGAGATTTTAACTGTGTGCAAATAAATTTTAAATTGAATTGTTAGAAATAGAACTCTTTACTCATTTAACTGTAAAAGTAAGATTGGCCACCTTTGTCAAGGGTGGACCCAAGGCTCCCTTTTCAACAACTACTACATGGTGTGGAGGAGGGCGCTACTCCATTCCCTGGATTGCTCCACTTTACCTTTGACCCTTACCTTATAATGCTGAGTGTTAAGCAAGGCAGCATCAAGTACGGATCAAACAGAACTAAACTGTACTTATGCTAAACTGAATTGCTTGAAACAGAACTGCTTTGACATTTAACAGTGTGTAAACAAAAAACTATACTTATACTAAACTGAATTGTTTGAAAGAGAACTGTTTATATGTATAAGACTGGATTTAGCATTAAATAACCTACAATGGTTGATGTGCCATAAAACAAAACCCAGGATACTCTATGTTGGGAGTGAGCGGACTTAACCCTTTACAGAGGATACTGTCATTAAAGAGAGAAAGGCATGTATACATACCAACACATTTACTGAAACATTTTATGAATATAAAACACGAATACATATTCGCTTCTTTTAATATAAACACAACTGAATAAACAGATTCTTTTTTTAAATCCTAAGCACAAAGTAAAGACTTTTTTTTTATCTTATTTTATTTTATTGGGTACGTCGTCCTGTGCTTTGTGCAAGCCATAAATCTTGACATTCCATACAAATGAAATATGTAAATTATTTGAGCAAGAATCAAATCTCCAATAAAAAAAAAAAAAAAAAAAAAAAAAAAGCCTACTACAACGGGTGTAGATGGAACATGTGCCGAATATTAGTTTTCTACCCGGCCATTCCCAATAGGTGATGATAAGAAACATAATAAAATGCTTCCCCCATCCCATGGCGCGCCACACACACACACAAGGCAGATAGAATTCTATCTTCTGACCTAGGAGAAGATTTTACTTTAGTTTGTATGTATGTATGTATATATTAATTTTTGGTACCAAAGACAAGAAAAGGATGTTTTTTATTCCCAAATGTTTTTCACATTTAATTCATGTTTAAAAAAAGTTCATAATATGTAACTAAATCTATCAACGAAGTAGGTAGACAGGCAAATGAGAGAGAGAGAGTGAGAGAGTGAGAGTGAGAGTGAGTGTGTGTGTGTGAGAGACACGCACCAACTGACAAACATGAATAAAGAGAGAGAGAAAGACAAACGAGAGTAAAGAGAGAGTGACAGACAGACAGGCCTGAGTAGAGAGAGAGAAAGACAAACCTGAGTAAAGAGAGAGGGACAGACAAACCTGAGTAAAGAAAGAGAGACGGACAGACAAACCTGAGTAAAGACACACAGAGAGAAAACGGGTGTAAAGACACACAGACAAACGGGTGTAAAGACAGACAGAGAGACAAACGGGTGTAAAGACAGACAGACAAACGGGTGTAAAGACAGACAGACAAACGGGTGTAAAGACAGACAGACAGACAGACAAACGGGTGTAAAGACAGACAGACAGACAGACAAACGGGTGTAAAGACAGACAGACAGACAAACGGGTGTAAAGACAGACAGACAGACAGACAAACGGGTGTAAAGACAGACAGACAGACACACGGGTGTAAAGACAGACAGACAGACACACGGGTGTAAAGACAGACAGACAGACACACGGGTGTAAAGACAGACAGACAGACACACGGGTGTAAAGACAGACAGACAGACACACGGGTGTAAAGACAGACAGACAGACAGACACACGGGTGTAAAGACAGACAGAGAGACAAACGGGTGAAAAGACAGACAGACAAACGGGTGGACAGACAGACAGACACACGGGTGTAAAGACAGACAGACAAATATGAATGAAGAGAGATAGATATATAAACCAATATAAACAGAGAGACATTTATAAAATCGATATACGAACAAGCTGATATAGAGATAAATATGGATAAGGACACAAATATGAAGAGGCTGAAATAGCTAGATAGATCTATGAAACATACATCCCACCGATCCAATCCAGGGCAACAAAACTTAAAATTTGGGTGATCAGTGAACTAGGCTAGTAGACAATGGTTAAAAAGTTAGAATCTAGTTTCTCTCTTTTCTTTACCCCTTGCTAAAAAAACTAAAACCAAAAAAAGATCCATGCTTTCTTTATTGATTTGCATGATGTTCCCTTAAAAAATAATCTACAGTAGGGGGTGGGGGGAGAAATGAAAATAAAATTTGCATCAAGTCTAAAAATAAAACAAAAATTTCAAAAATACAGGCGTCAATTTTAGAGCGAAACCTCAAACTCACACTGACGAAGTTGTAAATAAAATGCAGGATTCAAAAAACAATGTTCCAACCAATAGCAAGAAAAGACCGAAAATCAGAACTTTGGTCGGTATTACAATAAAAACAAGCAAGGAAACCAACAACAGATACAGAAAAGACAACAGAAGACAGCAGTAGGCTTGTGTAAAGGCACATACCATCCTAACTCCATTGACATATCATTGTAGTCGACAAGTCAATTTCAATTCGCGGCCACACGCACACAAGAACACAACAGGCACACATTCATTCGTGGACAAGTCACACAGCCGAACTAACAAACGAAGATTCTCGCCAAGTATGTAACTCCATAATATCACTAACAGAAGCCCACCACGCGTTTACATACAAGATTCTCCTTCTACAAGTACTTCTTCCTTTGCAGGGACATTCCCATATGCTTACACACAAAAAGATTTTCTTTTTCAGTTTAATATCTTATTCAGTTCTTCTCGGATATTAAATTTTCACTTTGTCATTGTTGCAGAGAATCTGTTTTTCGGCTTTTGTTTGTGTTACCAGGACCATGTTGCTCACACGCCTTTTTCTATTTCTCTCTTCGTCCGTTGCCTTGATTCTCTCGCTTGGGCAGCTGACAAACGATCAAATTTTGTCCACTCTCTCTATGAATAGGGTCGTATGAATTTTACTACTACATTCCTAACTGCTAATTTTTCAGCACTAAATGAACACACACACACACACACACACACACGAATACAGAATAATTATCTCCTTATTAACAAGAGGCGCGCATGGCGTAACGGTTATAGTTGTTGGAAACAGAGTTCAGGCGCTGAACAAGGATGTTTGCATTTCTCATGGCACAAAAACTCTTGGGTAAGATATGAATCAAACTATTTTACCTATGCCGCTATGGATAAATAGCAGGGCAGACTGTGCTTTTTATCCGGGTTTATTTGACACTTAAAGATTACGGAATCGTGTTCATATTTACATTTTTTGTGTAGTTGCTTCTTATGAGATTTAGTTTAATCACTGAGAATATTCTGACTATTTAACTCATCTTCATTGCTATACTCAGAATGTTTCAGCCGATATATCCTTCAGCCTTCTTCAGATGTTTCATGCCAAACTCAAAAGCCTACACAGAATTTTGAACTGAACCTCGACATTATGAGAATTGCGATTTGGACAATGCGATAGAAAGGATTCCACAAAGGCGAGTCTTTCTCATCTCAAACGTTGGTGGCATTCTATAAACACGTTGTTTGTTTTGTTTTGTTTTTTGTTTCGTCTTGTTTTTTGCACATAGTCTTATTGAAATAACAATTTTAAACAGATCTATTTCACCCATAAATTGGACCATACCAGGTACTGTTGTATAACCATAATACAACTATACGTATACATATACATGCGGAAGCATAATCAACAATAATGAACGAACGACCACAGTTCTTTAGAAAAATACACCTCTCACACTTTATTCTCGAAAGGGTTGCGAAAGGGTTGATATTGGTTATAAAAGACTGCAACATACTGACCCCCAAGTTCCTCTGACTATAGCAGCACTTCTTCCTCATTCTTCTGGGCTGCTCAACCGGGGTCCTGAGGGCCCAAGCCTTCTGTTTGGAGCTGGTTCTCACTGCCTCGAACTCCAACTAACTGACTCCAACTAACTCAAGCCGTCTGTGGCACCTGATTATACAATTGTTTGACACCCACCTGCTTCCTGTGGGCGTCTACACCGAATTCAACCATGTCCACAGGTCAAGGTGATACCCCGATATCTTCGACCGAATGCACCTGTTTCTTGATTGACGGCTGGGTCGAGGGTCAGTATGTTACAGTACTACCACTCAGAGTCAGAGTGGAACTGGGAGTAATGTACTCCACATTCCCCAGAACAAGATCTTTACCATCAGATGCAGTTTAGTGTCATACCCAGGACACCCCTTTTTTGGAGATGCATCTCTCTGCAGGGGATACAGTGTATTCTCTAGTTCCAACCGACAGGGCTACCTCATAACTGAAGCCTCACCATCAGATACAGTTTAATGCCATACGCCAGACAGCCTTTTTTTGAGGGGGAGGCATCTCAAATCCAGCCAACAGCATTGCTCTAGAACGGAAGCCTTACCATCAGACGCAGTTAAGTGTTATACCCAGGACATCCTATTTTTTTAAGGACGGGGGGGTCATCACTCTGCAAGGGATACGGTGTATCCCTACAGTTACAGCCTACAGGGCTAACACAGAAATGAAGCCTCACCATCAGATATAATTTAGTGTCATAATCAGGACACCTCATTTTGAGGTGGGTGTTACTGCTCTGTAGTGGATACATTCAGCGTCTTCTAAGCCCCCCCCCCACTCCGCAACATGTCTCAATATTGATTGATCTAAGGTCACTTCAAAAAAAATTTTGTTACATGGACCTTTTGGGGTTTTGACCTCTATTAACATATTTCTAGTGGAATCTTTTCATGATTATTCACAGGTGTGGTTAGGGAAAATAAACAGCATCTTAGTGCAGTGGTTATCGTCGTCGGAAATGAAATCAGCAAACCGTGTTCAAGTCTTGGGAAAGACCTGAATTCATCTCTTCATCACCCCCCCCATGGGGGAATAGTTGGACAGACTAGGTTCTTTAACCTTGATTAAGCCACTAATCTAAAAGAAAAACTGAATTCAAACCAGATTTACAGCACTTAAAAATTGACCTTGTGTCACACCGTACTCATCGTGGAGTGGTTGAATAAAAACAATGGTTAAAGAATGAATTTTACTCAATTTTTTTTTTTTTTTTACCGAAAGGCTCCCTTTTCGATAGCTACAACACCAAGGTGTAGGGGTGGGCGCTACTCCTTTCTCTGGTAGGAAAAAATATTTACTTTTGTGGAACAATTAAGAGTTACACATCTGTTATATTTACCAATATCTTAGTACGAACCTCAAATTCCTACAAGTCATTAACTAAGATTAGTATAGTTTGGCACAAGGCCAGAAGTAAGGGGCGCCCTATGAAAATTGAGCTCACTAACAACTGTCTGCTAGCCAAACTGGCTAACTATTATGCCACTTAGGGCGTTCTAAAAACTAATCTTAGTGTAGATTTGGTACAGTGCCATAGGTATGGGGCACCCAGTGAGAATCGAACTCGCTAACAATGATCTGCGAGCCTAACTATCTATTATACCACTTATAATAGTGCCAACTCCAAAAACTAAACTTGGCGTAGAAATACACCGAAGGCGCCAACAATTTTCGATTTGAAAATAAAATAACGAATAGGGTCAAGTATTAGGCTCAAAAAATAATAACGTTTATTATGCTGTTGGTAATTTTTCTCTGGGTACAAGCAGGAATTATGTTGTGTAGCTTTCGTCTACCTACCACATTGGTTGGCGTTTGAATAATTTATTCCAAGTAACAGATAAGTGGCTACTGAAAGATGTTGAAACATAATCAAAATATAAGAGTTATTCAGAAATGGAGGAAAAGATATCTATTACCAATAATAAAAATGTACTTGGGCGAGTCAGATGTTTTGCAATATTTTAGTCTGTACGAGTTTGTGGCGCGTATATTACGTGACCGAAGCTGTTCAAGCCGTGACGGAGTAAACACAGTGGTTAGTATCGTGGTAGTTGGTAAATTGATACGAGGTGCATACGATAAGTTTCCAGACTTTTTTCGTATGGGTATTTAAAATTGTCGTAGACTCTTGAAAATTCACTATGTTATTGCTATATATCTTATGAGATGACTGACCAAGTTTTATGATTTCAGCTTTAAATGAACAGCTACAGCAGCAATTGGAATACACCCTACTAAAGCCTGATTGTCACAGCTGGTAAGTTTCAAAAATTCAACCTGACATTTTAGAAGAACGATATGCAATAAAATTCTGTTTTAAACTTGGAAAAAGTGCCACAGAAATGTATGGAATGCTTCAAACTGTTTTTGGAGCATCTTGCATGAATCAAGCATTAGTTTTTGAGTGACATAAGAGATTCGAGGACGGCAGGGAGTCTGTAAGGGATGATGAGATGTATGGGAGGTGTAAGGAAGTCAATACACCAGTGTTGATTCGCCAAAGGGTTAGGGTTACTATGTTGAGGTTTTAAGGGAGTTCAGGAAGAGATTCCTAGGGAAGAGGCCAGCACTCTTCAAATCGGGTCAGTGGCATTTCCAGCAGGACAATACACCAGTCCACAACTCCATCCTTATCACAGACTATTTAAGCTAGATGGGCATCAAGACAGTTCCTCAGTCTCCCTACAGTCCACACCTTGCTCACTGTGACTTTTGGCTATTCCCTAAGCTCAGAGGCTGTCGTTATGAGACAATTGAGGAGATGAAAGAGGCTGTGACGAAGCTCATTGACACTCTCACACAAGAGGACTTCCACGGGGCCTTCCATAAGTTGTTGGAACGGTCCAACAAGTGCATTGCAGCCGGAGGAGATTACTTCGAAGGGGACAAGAGTTTCATATGTGTACTATCAATAAAAGTACCCATACGAAAAAAGTCTGGAAACTTATTGTATGCACCTCGTACATTGTGAATTGCTTAACTATGTGCGCTTTTGTGTAAACGTTACCCCCTCTCACCCCCACACACGTTAACTTTCTTCTAACCATGTCACTTCTTAGCCGGCCGGTGATCAACTAGTGGTTCGAGGGGGTAACGCACATTTCTTTACCAACACAAGAATACGATCGAGGGAACGGAGAAAATAGAAGGACAAACGAACAAACACGAACAAAGCTTGGGGTTAACCAAGAGCAGAGGAAGGTATTGCAACACTATATGCATGTGCGGACTATCGCTAGCGTGGGTTACTAGCGAAAATTCCACAATGCTACTGGAATCCGACTCGTCTTGACTCACTCTCGCTGGACCCTATCCCAAGCTGCCTCGCCCCTCTGCTCCGGTGTCCGGTGTTGACTGCCCCTGTCCGTTCTTCCACGCCAACCCTCTGCTGTTCGCCTCTCTGCTGTCCAGCCGCAACTCTCTCTGCTGGGTCGCGTCGTCAACTCCCGCCTGCGTCCAGCGCCAACTGCCCTCTGCTGGGTCGCGTCGTCAACTCTCATTCGCGTCCCCTTACCACTTCCGGATACGGCGAGATTTCATGTCCAAGAATCCTTTGTCTGGTTTCGCGCCAAAACAGACTCGTCTGCTTTGGCGGCCTACCCACATAGTGCTACATTTGAAGCTTGCACAGATAAGTGCACACATTAATTTAATCCGGGAACTTGAGTTCCACGAGTTGGAACGGGGGGGGCACCATTGATTGAAAGCAGTTGATTAGTACAGTAACCAGATGGTTCAAGAAAATTTGCTTGGGTTGCAAGGTCAGTCCGAGGCCGTGCTCCTAAGCCATAGCGGCAAACTCGGAGAGTATCAGGCGGGCTTGGCATCTCACTGAACAGTGGGATTTATGACCTTCACAAGACATCAGTAAAACCATCCGGAATTTTGCCTCACTTTACCGAAATAGGTCGGTGGGGTTTTATGGCATATCAACCATTGTATGTCATTTAATGCCAAATCCTCTTCATACATATATATTATATGAAAGTTAATATGGATAAGATCCGACAGTATGAAGGTAGCAGAAAAAACATTATCTAAATAGGTGAATATATTATGACGTAAAGTCAACGTTAACGTTTCGGTTTCAGTAACCATCATCAGGACTTGGATATCAAAATAGCTCACATAGCGATGGATGCTTGCTGAGATGACAGGAGCAAATGAGAAATATACAACGAAAAGATACACAAACGTGCACATAGCGTTCATAATTCAAAAGTCATTATATGAACTATTTTGATATCCAAGTCCTGGTGATGGTTACTGAAACCGAAACGTTAACTATATTTACCAACCCCTCCGCTCGGGCAGGATATGACACAAGATCAATTTTAAGCGAAGTTTAACAGGTTTGACTTCAGAGTTTTCCTTCTCCTAGACTAGTTGCCTCACCAAAACTGAAAAACCAGTCTTTCCTACTATTTACCCATAGCTGGAGGGAGAATAATTGGATTCATACCTTTCCCAATGGTATTAGTACTATGTGAAATGCAATCAGCCTCGTCCAGGATTTGAACTCGTGTCGCCGTGCCCATTTCCTACGACGATAACCATTATACCACAGGCACCTCCATTAAAACCGAAACGTTAACGTCGACTTTACATCATAATATATTCACCTATTTGGATTATGTGTTTTCTGCTACCTTCATACTGTCGGATTTTATCCATATTTACTTTCATACTGTCTTTTCGGAAAAAAAAAACAAATACCAAATACAATCTTACATGACATTTAACACGGCTGATTCCAAACGATCTCTATATATGAAACCTTACTCGTCGTTGCGTATTTCTCAATAAACGGGAGGTTTTGTCTCGTTTCTTTGGGAAATCCAACATTTTCAAATATTTTTCCACGTATTAGACACATTCTTATGACTTTTAAATTATGACCGCTATGTGCACGTTTGTGTATCTTTTCGTTGTATATTTCTCATTTGCTCCTGTCATCTCATCAAGCATCCATCGCTATGTGAACTATTTTGATATCCAAGTCCTGATGATGGTTACTGAAACCGAAACGTTAACGTCGACTTTACATCATAATATTTGGATTATGTTTTTTTTTTTGCTACCTTCATGTATATTATATATATGTGATTTGGTTTGGTTTTATGCCATATCAACCACTGAAAGTTATTTAATACCAAATCCTGTTTATGCATACGTATTAGATATATGATTTGTAAACACCATTTGGAGCCTCACCATTGGATCGTTTAATGTCATATGCAGAAAATTCGTTGGAGGCGTCTTACCCTTCTACAGAGATGCAATCGAAGTATTCTACAGCCCCAGCCAACTGGGCTGGCACACACGCGCGTGTGTGTGTGTGGTGTAAAAAATAAAACCTAACAAAAACCAAAACAATGATAATAAAAATTGTTAGATAATCCAATTTTTTTTTTCATCATACAACGTGTGAAAGCACGTGCGATACCATGTCCTCATCAGCCGCTAACCAGGGGTGATAACACAGTTTCGGTAACTCAAGGCAGTAGTGCCACCCCTGGCGCTACCAAGCAGCTTTTGCCACCGGACAGGGTATTAAGAGAATCATATATATATATATATATACTCCAGATCAATAAAATTACCAATATGGACAATATGCCGGAAACCTATCGCGAGACGCTACTTGAATAAACGTGAAATCAATGACCGCAATTTAGAAAATTGCTATCATTTCTTGGTTCACAAGTGTAATTAGTCAGTTAGCACGAGTGTGTGTGTGTGGATTATTCCTCCACAATCGGTTTCAAAAGCTTCGTTAAGCTGACATGACCTGGTCGTACAACAGAAGATCCGATTAATTTTTTAAACAAGTCCAAGGCCATAAAAGATATATATAATTGTCTAAATGTTCCAGTCCGTTGTTGTTGGGTTTTGTTTTTTTGTTTTTTTAGAAATGTAATACTTATTTTCACCATCCAGATAAGAACAAGTTTCTGTGATTTTTTTTTTTTTTTAACCGAAAATTTACTAATGATTCCCAAAATTACCAATCGGCCATAACTCGACTCCTTAGAGACTGGGGGGAATGAAAAGACAAAAGAAATATGGTTAAATAGGATCTGGGAGTAAAGAAATAGTCTCACAATCAGATGCAATTTAATGTCATACTTAAGACACCCCTTTTTAGGGGGGCTTATATTAGCCCTCTGCGGAGGATATAGTCAGGGTATTCTAAGCCCCTCCGAAACAATGGTTACAGTGATAGCGATGTAAGCCCATCACCACTGTATTGCATAAAGGGGGTGGGGGGGTCATCCATTAAGTCTCCGGGTTATGAAAATAAGTACTTTATCATATTTACCCAACCCCTCCGCTCGGGCAGGATATGACACAAGGTCAATTTTTAAGCGGAGTTTAATAGGTTTCAATTCAGAGTTTTCCTTCTCCTAGTTGCTTCACCAAGGCTGAAGAACCTAGTCTGCCCTACTATTTACCCATAGCGGGAGGGAGAATAATTGGATTCATACCTTTCCCAAGGATATTAGTGCTATGTGAAATGCAATCAGTTTCGTCCAGGATTTGAACTCGTGTCGCCGTGTCCATTTCCTACGATGATAACCATTACACCACGGGCACCTCCACACTTTATGGTAATCCAGATGTCCTGGATACTCAACTCTCATTAGCTTCTAAAATCTGCGATCCTAACTTTATATTGGTATAGAAAGGAGTATCTCATTCAGTCGTTTTTTTTGGGGGGGGCACCTATTTTGATCAGTTTAAAATCAGAGATGATTTTTACTTCAAACAATGATTATAGAGCGGGAAAAAAAATGGTGTTTAAAATGGAATTTAATCCATTTTTCAATGAGAAAGATTTTTTATGTCATCAAGGCGCACTTCGAGCCCCTCTCTCTCTCACACTCTCTCCATCATCTATTGCTCTCGGCAAGTCTTCCAAACCGCATCCTATGTCCGTGCAAAGCTGTTATAGATAAGATCTAGCAGGTCGACCAACAAGGAGACGTCCATGAGTAGGGGCCCCATAGAAATTCGTCCTTGCTTCTCTAGCAGTGACCCACATGTCTTTTTCATCTTACTTCGATGGTTTTAGAGATGGGAGGTAAATGGCCGTACAGCTGTTGTTTCGTGAGGTGTTTCTTCCAGTATCTGTTCAATATAACTCGAAGCATTTGTGGGATTGAATAGAAATAAAATTAAAATTAAAATTTTGAAAAACTTAAAAAATAGTAATTTCCCAGAGTCCTGGGTCAGGAAGCGCAATCCGCGCATGCCTGAAAAAAGAGCGGCTTCCTGGCGGCAAACAAAAAAAAAACAGCCCTTTTATTCTCTTTACACCTTCCAACCGGACAAACACTTTCAGTGGTTTAGAAAGTTCACACCACGAAATAGTTGTCGACCTGAAAAATAATGGTCTGGGAGACCGGGGTTCAATCCCAGGTCACGTTATACCAAAACCTTTAAAAATGGTACTCGATACCTACTTGCTTAACACTCACCAATATAAGGTACGTATCAAGGGTAAAACGGAGCAATCCAGGGAAAGAAGTAGCGCCCTCCCCTACACCTCGGTGTAGTAGCTATTGAAAAAGGAGCCTTCTGGTCACCCTCGACTACGGTTGCCAACTTTCCTTTACTTTAAGTAGCCTTGTCTTTGCTTTCTTTCCATTTTCAGTTAATTTGCAGCTCTGGCCAACCCTAAGAGATCAAGTTAATGGGGTTATAAGAGAAACCAAGGAGTCAGTTACCAAAAACTGCAAAGTTATCCCATAGAACCAGGTAATTAACCAAACCGAAACGAACGACTACCAACAACCTATGATCCATGAAACAAATAACAATCAGATTCTATTTAGCCCCATCAATTCTAATGCAGTTCCCGTCTCTCTCTCACATATATACGTAGTGCATTCAATAAGTTTCCAGACTTTTTTGTACAGGCGTTTAAAATTGTTGTAGACACTTGAAAATTCACTATGTTATTGCTATACATCTTATGAGATGATTGACCAAGTTTTATGATTTCAGCTTTAAATGAACAGCTACAGCAGCAATTGGAATACACCCTACTAAAGCCTGATTGTCACAGCTGGTGAATTCCAAAAATGCAATCTGACACTTTAGAAGAACGATATGCAATAAAATTGTGTTTTAAACTTGGAAAAAATTCCACAGGAACGTATGGAATGCTTCAGACTGCTTTTCGACCATCTTGCATGAATCGAGCATCAGTTTTTGAGTAGCATAAGAGATTCAAGGACGGCGGGGAGTCTGTGAGGGATGATGAGAGGTGTGGGAGGAGTAAAGAAGTCAATACACCAGAATTGATTCGCCAAAGGGTTATATTGAGGTTTTAAGGAAGTTCAGGAAGAGATTCCTAGGGAAGAGGCCAGCACTCTTCAAATCGGGTCAGTGGCATTTCCACCAGGACAATGCACCAGTCCACATCTCCATCCTTGTCACAGACTATTTGAGCAAGATGGGCATCAAGACAGTTCCTCAGTCTCCCTACAGTCCACACCTTGCTCCCTGTGACTTTTGCTTATTCCCTAAGCTCAGAGGCTGACGTTATGAGACAATTGAGGAGATGAAAGAGGCTGTGACGATGGCCATTGACACGCTCACACAAGAGGACTTCCATGGTGCCTTCCAGAAGTTGTTGGAACGATAAACAAGTGCATTGCAGCCAGAGGAGATTACTTTGAAGGGGACTAGAGTTTCATGTGTGTACTATCAATAAAAGTGCCAATACGAAATAAGTCTGGAAACTTATCGTATGCACCTCGTATATGCGTATGTTGACGAGAGTATCAGTACGTACAGGGATGTGCGCGAGCAGGATGAGATATAAGGTCAATTTTTTTAAAGCGGAGTTTAATAGGTTTGAATTCAAAGTTTTTCTTCTCGACCAGTTACCATATGAAGGCTAAAGAGCAAGTCTATCCAACTACTTACTATTAATTAAAGAGAGAATAGTTGAATTTATACCTTTCCCAAGGTTATTAACCTTATGTGAAAAGTAAACAGCCTCGTACAGGATTTTAACTTAATTTGCAGTGTCCTATGAAGTAATGTCAATACGTTTAGGGTTATTTTATATCTTGAGGTCAGGGAATCGCATTCATTGGACTTCAGATTTACATTTTTGCGTAGTTGATACTTAAGAGTTGGGGTTTTTTTTTCTTTTTTCTTTTTGTAAACTGTTCTATCAAATATAATTTATGTCGATACAGATGTAAGTAAAGTAAGTTGTCTCCCTTAGTCGAGGGATACCCGAAAGCTCCCTTTTCAATAGCTACTACACTGGAGGTGTTAGGGAGGGCGCTACTCCTTTACCTAGATTGCTCCACATTACCCTTAAAACGTACCTTATAATGCTGAGTGTTAAGTAAGGAGGCATCAAGTACCACTTTTTGAGTCTTTGGTATTACTCGACCTAAGATTGAACCCTGATCTCCTGGGCCATTGGCGAACACTCTACCACTAAGCCAATGGGCTGGTTCAAATGTAGTTGAACCTTAGATTAGGCCCTAACAAGTACTACTACTACTACTACTACTACAAGACAGAGTGGACCTGGGAGTAATTGCAATGAAGAGGTATACCATCAGATGCTGTTTAGCATTATATTTAGGACCCTTCTTTTGGAAGGGAGAGTCTGACCCCCATGCAGGGAATACAGTCAACATATTCTACGCCTCACTGACAGGGAAGGTACAAACTTGGCTTAACATTCCAGGATTTAAATAAAGGATAAACAAAATAACCTTTTCTTTTAATTTCTGGGACAAAGTGCTCCGCAAGGGATACAGTCAGCATATTCTAAACTCCACCCCAGCCAAGTGCGATGATATCTTCTGAGAAAAAAAAATTACAATAACATTTTTATGTTATATCTTGAAACTTAAGTTAAACTAATTACTCCAAAGTTGTAATAATCAAATCGTTACGCCTTTTAGGTAACTCTATATGAAATATATTTATTTGATATTAATGACACACAAAAGACGGTGACCCACTTAACAGAAGCGTATAATCGGCATTTAAAAGGGAAGGCATTATATCTCGAAAACCTGGCTTAGAGTAATAATTAAGAACTTAAAAGAATCCAAAGTTCAGAGAAACACTAGCAGGGATACTCGGTAATACTTGGACAAGACGGAAAAAAGAAATAAGTGACTGATATTCATTTTATCAAGATTTTCTGGATACATAATTAGAAACAGGGCAGCGACCTTAGTCGAGGGCGACCCAAAGGCTCCCTTTTCAATGGCTACTACACCGAGGTGTGGGGTAGGGTGCTACTGCTTTCCCTGGATTGCTCCACTTTACCCTTGATACATACCTTATAATGGGTGTTAAGCAAGGTATCAAGTACCATTTTTTAAGTCTTTGGTATGACGTGACCTGGGATTGAACTCTGGTATCCCGGACCATTGGCGAACACTTACAAATATTCACCCTGTCGGGGTAGGGGTGGGGGCTTAGAAGACTCTAAATGCATCCCCTACAGAGGATTAAGAACTGCACCAAAAATAGAGTTCATTTGTTTGCACATAGTTAAATGGTTTCAAATATAGTAAATGATTGAATAGTTCTATTTGACGCCTAGATGGGACCCTGTCAGGTACAACCACTCAAGGTCAGAGTGGACCTGGGAGTAATGGCAATTCAGAGGTACTCCACATTCCCTTGGAGCTTCACCATCAGATACAATTATGATAACTGAAGGAACGAATAGCATGAAATGAAAAGGAAAACTGAAGGCAGGTATGCTCTTGCTTCAGGATAGCATGCCCATTCACAGTGCTAAGGTTGCAGTAGCTGAAACAGCCAACTGTGGCTTTGAATTGCTACCCTATCCTCTTTTCTTCACCAGACTTAGCTTCATTTGAAATTTTTTCATTTCCTAAACTCATATCCGAACTGTTTGGTCAGCATCTTTGAAGCAACTGTGAGGTCATATGTGTAGACTAACAATAACACGTAAAGCGTCCAGCTGGAAGACATAAATAAAGCAGGTCATAGCTCAGTGCAGTCTTCCTTACAATGCTAAACTGAAGCTGGTTTATATAATAAAATACTTCCACTTACTTACAAGCAGCCAATCACGATCTATGCAATAGAATATCCCACTTGTGCACAATAGGATACCCCAAGGCACCATAAATAGCTCCCGTTCCTCAATTGGTAATTGTGTTTTCCTGTCTTCACGACTGATTGCTCTTAGCTAACACGATTAATTACTCTTGGCTATCGCTACTAATTGCCCAACACAACTTGACAAATCCTACAATATGGCCTGTAAAGGAGTATTGGAAAGATGAGCCACTTTCCATGATTAGATTGCAATGCTCAAACATCATTGGACCAAGTGCAGTGATATCAAGGAGGTGGAGGGGGCTATAGAGAAAAATAGCAAAAAACTGTCTTGTTGATTTGACTCCTTCTGGGTATTCGTTGGTTGGTTGTGTTTTGAAACCTAATGAAAAGGTTACTGAATAAGAAATAACCAAAACAGAGGTTGGAAATGAAATGGAAATCTTTATAACATTAACAATGGTGAGTACTTAGTACATTTTCAACTTCTCACAATAGTATCCATGTTTATGAGGAATGGAACATACCCATTAATATTCATAGGTAGGGTATATAACATTCTTTTATGAAATATCAAACCTTGTGGGTTACTTCATGTCAGATTCTGCGTGTATATATATATATATATATATATATATATATATATATATATAAAATATTTGATTGGTAAACAAATATTTTGTATATAACATTTTCAACAAGCCAGAGCTCATTTGTTTGGACACACTTAAATGGTTTCAAGTATTCCTATCTAACAAAAATATTATTTGGACAGACTTAAATAGTTTCAAGTATTCCTAACTAATAAAAATATTATTTGGACAGACTTACATGGTTTCAAGTATTCCTATCTAACAAAAATATTATTTGGACACACTTAAATGGTTTCAAGTATTGCTAGGTAATACTATTAATTCAATTTAAAAAATCAGTCATTCGTTTGCACAAAGTTAAATAGTTTCAAGTATAGCAAGTGATTAAATAGAGCGGACCCTAATGAGTATTACCACTCTGGGTCAGAGTGGACCTGGGAGTAATGGCAATGAAGGAGTACTCAACATTCAAGAATGCTCCAGGACTGGAGCCCTATCTAATGCAGTTTTGTTTAATATCCAGGACACTCACTAGTGGAGGTCTTACCCCTCTACAGAGAGAGTCAGTATATCAGAATATTCTAGAGCCCTAACCAAGACAGCTTTCTGGGTGAGGCTCAGAACTTTTTGAATGACCCTCATATATATGATAAAAACAAGTGCAGAGATGAATAAATCAGACGCTTACAAAAGTTTAGTAGTAGTGATATTTCATTCTTTTTTATTCCAAGAATTTCATCAAACTAAACATTTTTTTTTAGTTTTTCTACATTCAAGCAAATGAGGAAAGAGATTAAAAACGGAGAAAATAAAGGTATAAAATGGGGGCAGGAGAGGGTCTAAAGATAAGAGGAGAGTAAGAGGAGAAATAGAGAGGGAGGTAGATATAGAAAATGTAAAAAAACTTAAAAAAAAAAAAAAAAAAAAAAAAAAAGAAGAAGAATAGTCTGAAGAAGTTCTTGGAATAAAAAAGAATGAAATATCACTACTACTAAACCTTTGTAAATGCGTGATTTATTCATTTTTCCACTTATTTTTATCATCTGATCAGATTCACCACAATCTATCATTTCAACACACACACACACACACACACACACACATGCACACATATATGTTTGATTAAATAATAAAGACAAATTTTGTCTCGATAATTTTATTAAGATCCTTTCAAGTTTCAGATAAATGTCTTGGTTTCAGGTTGGAATTGGTAGATGTATTTACCAATTTTGTCCTGAGCGCTTTCAGACCTTTCATAATAGCTGTCCAACAGCACACACACAAATTAACTTTATTTTTAAAAAAAATAATTATATATATATGTGTGTGTGTGTGTGTGTGTGTGTGGGCAATCCTCTATATTATTTTTCTCAACTGAAATGTCATTTTAATAAAATGAGTTCTGGAAAAACAAAACAAAACAAACACGACAACAACACCACACACTCACTCTCTCTCTCTCACACACACACACACAATAATTAACATTTTCTATTTAAAAATTTAAAAAATTGCATACATACATACATATATATATATATCTATATATTACTTATGTGTAATCCTCTGTATTATTTTTCTCAACTGAAATGTCATTTTAATAAAATGATTTCTGGAAAAAAAAATAAATAAATAAACAAACAAACACACCACCAACAACAACACCACCACCACCACACACACAGACAATTAGCGTATTATATTAATATTTTCTATCTGTGTTAAAATTTCCCATTGATATAATCAAGTAAACTGTTTTTTTTTTTCACTAAGCTGCTACTGTATCCATCAGACCAGAAAATATTTTGTAAACAAACTATAATCAATTTACAGGGGAATCCTTATAGAGTGAGAGAGAAAAGGAAAAGTTATTGTTACTGCTTGCCAAGTTGAAGAAATAAAAGTGAATCGGACAGAACTGTAAATATGCTATGAGCCACTAATGCAAAAACAATATGGCTGAAAAAAATCTAAGTTATGTGTAGCATCTATGATTTCTGTTTTCTGGGCTGAGCAATATTTTATGCCCTGCAGCCAACACCAGAATTAACCCTGCTGTTCTACTGGAAGAATGGCTTTGGCATTAAATAACCCATAAAGGTTGATATGCCATTAAACAAAGAAACCGATCCAAAACAAACCAGAATTAATTTTTCATTGATTCTATTTTACTTTTGTTGCTGGTTGTTTCTTTGGATTTTATGGCACATCAACCTTTGTAGGTTATTTAATACTAAATCCATTGTTATACAAATAATCAGTTCTATTTCAAACAATTCAGTTTACCATGAGTACACAGTTTAATTGTCAAAAACATTTCTATTTCAAGCAATTCAGTATAGTCAAACAGTTCTAATTCAAACAATTCAATTTAGTACAAGTGCAGTTTTGTCCACACACAGTTAAATGTCAAAGCAGTTCTATTTCTAACAATTCAGTTTAGCATAAGTACACAGTTTAGTTCTATTTGACACATAGAAAGGGCCCTATCAGGTGCTACCACTCGAGGTCAGAGTAGACCTAGAGCAATGGCAATGAAGAGGTACTCAACATTCCCTAAATCGCCAAGGCTGGAACCTTGCCATCAGATATTTTAATGTCATATCCAGGACACTTGTTGTTGGTTGGGGGGGGGTCTTACCCTTCTACAGAGATGCAGTTGGTGTATTCTACAGCCCTAGCCAACTGGCCTATATATCCTCATAGAAGCGGAGTTGGACTGCAACATCATAGTAACCAAGTTCAAACTCCAGTCGTAAAATTACATTCACTTTCGGACATATACGAGGTGCATACGATAAGTTTCCAGACTTTTTTTTTCGTCTAGGCACTTTTATTGATAGTACACACATGAAACTCTAGTCCCCTTCGAGGTAATCTTCTCCGGCTGCAATGCACTTGTTGTACCATTCAAATAACTTCTCGAAGGCCCCATGGAAGTCCTCTTGTGTGAGCATGTCAATGACCTTCATCACAGCCTCTTTCATCTCCTCAATTCTCACATAACAACAGCCTCTGAGCATAGGGAATAACCAAAAGTCACAGGGAGCAAGGTCTGGACTATAGGAAGGCTGAGGAACTGTCTTGATGCCCATTTTGCTCAAATAGTCTGTGACAAGAATGGAGTTGTGGACTGGTGCATTGTCCTTGTGGAAATGCCATTGACCAGATTTGAAGAGTACTGGTCTCTTCTGACAGATTTGGCATTAAATAACCTACAATCATATATATTTAATATATATGTATAAAGAGGATTTGGTATTAAATAACCTACAATGGCTGATATGCCATAAAACCCAACCCAATCAAATCATATATATTTAATATATATGTATAAAAATGATTTGGCATTAAATGACCTACAATGGTCGATATGCCATAAAACCAAACCAAATGATACATATTTAATATATATATATATATATATATATATATATATATAAAGAGGATTTGGCATTAAATAACCTACAATGGTTGATATGCCATAAAACCAAACCAAACCAAATCCGATATATTTAATATATATGTACAAAGAGGATTTGGCATTAAATAACCTAAAATAGTAGATATGCCATGAAAACCAACCAACCAACCACTAGTTGATAATACAATTACATAGCTGTTCAAAGAATATGTCAAAACTAAATGTGTTTTAATGGTTTACATATTGTTTAGTAAGCTGAACAAAGATATTTTTAAAACTTATCTACACTTGAAACACATACCAGTTAGTTGAGCAGATATCTGGCTAACTGTTAAGTAAACTTTTAAATTCAACAATTATATATAAATATGACAGATGATATCATGGCTTTACATATAAGACTGTATTTATGACCAATATCTTTTTGTATTTCTTCCTGTGTATCAAATTGCATCTTGTTGTAGAGTGGATTAAAGGTGATCTTCTTTTATATACATGACCTTTTATTAAGGGTAGCTTATGCACTGGACCTCATTCTATTTTCAGCTTCACTTAGATATCAAACGTGTGTATATTCTGTAGATAAATTTGCCTCTGAAGAGCTTGTCATGTTTTTTTCTCACAGTGACGATATAAAATACCAATGCATAACATTAGGATTAGTGTTAAATAGGTCTTAAATTTGTATCAAATCCATGTAACGTTGTTTATTCTCGTTCAGACTGGATTAGAGATTGCGGATAATCCAAATTAGGTCAGCTATTTTAGGATAAAGCAAAAAAAAAAAAAACAAAAAAAAACTGTTCCATAATAGTTATTTATTCAACTTTGCTGAGCCTTGTACATAGATTGCTTACCATGCCTGCTGTTCCCGAGTGCTCAACCATTCAGAAACAAACAGGCTTATGGTCGCTTGTCTTCTTAATGATCTGACAGAAACCGGTGCTTTCATTGATTGATTTTAACAGCACATCGAACTATCAAGGGCTATCTTATGCCCAGAAGTTAGGGAATCACATTCACTCTAAGTTCATTTTTGGTGCAGTTGTTTCTTAAGGGGTTTTTTGTGCCCATGTTCTTATCAAATACAATAATATTCAAACACATCAATTTGATCCATAGATGGGACCCTAACAAGTACTACCCCTCCAGGTCAGAGTGGACCTAGGAGTAATGGCAATGAAGGGGTACTCCTCATTCCCTAGACCTCCAGGACTGGATGGCCCAGTCGGTTGGGGCAGAAGAATACACTGACTGCATCTCTGTAAAGGGATAAGACTCCCCAAACAAGTGGTCTGGATATGATATTACACAATCTGATGGTGAGGCTCCAGTAATGCTGGAACTTTGGGGATTGTGCAGTACCCCTTCATTGCCATCGCTCCCAGGTTCACTCTGGCCCAGAGTGGTAGCATCTGATAGGATCCAATCGACAATTCAAATAGAACTGTTTGACATTCAAACTGTATGCAAACAAATGACTAATGCTAAATTGAATTGTTAGAAATAGAACTGTTTGATCATTTAACAAATGGCTGATGATTGAATATTGCAATACATAGCAATACTTGGAACCATTTAACTTTGACTTATGCTAAATTGTTAGAAATAGAACTGTTTGATCATTTAACTGTGTGTATCTACAAAATGTGTTTACAAATCATATATTTAACATATATGTAAAAACAGGATTTGGTATTAAATAAGCAACCATGATTAATATGCCAGAAAACCAAACTAAACCATATCCAGGACTGGAGCTTCACCATTAGATGCAGTTTAGTGTCATACCAAGGACACTAGTTCTATTTGGTCCATAAATGGTTCCCAAACAGGTACTACTACTCCAGGTCAGAGTGGATCAGGGAGTAATGGCAATGAAGAGGTACACCACATTCTTCAGACCTTCAGGACTGAAACCTCACCATTAGATGCAGTTTAGTATTATATCAAGAACACTAATTCTATTTGATCAATAGACGGGACCCTAACAAGCACTATCAGTCAAAGTCAGAGTAGACCTGGGAGTAATGGCAATGAAGGGGTACTAAACACTTCCAAACCTCCAGAACTAAAGACTATCAGATACAGTTTATTGTTATACTCAGGATACTAAATTTTCTTTTTATGAAAGTGGGGGGGAAGTCTTACAGATATTACAGTCAGTGTATTTTAAATTCTAACAAGAATAATGGTGCTTTCAAAGAAACTTTATCATGAATCATTGTCCCATGATAGTTGTCATATTTCTACATAAATTTCATCCACTAAATGTATCAACTATTATGGGACAGAGACAGTATCATTGACCTGTCTAAAACAGAGGGTTTTCAACTCTTCTGTGACCTCATCCTCCTACCTCCCTATCCTAAGGATATGTTCACTCTAATCAAAACAGCCCAGTCAGCTGGGGCTCTAGAATATGTTGTTGCATCTCTGTAAGGCGTAAACCTCCCACTCAATAAGTGTCCAGAATATGACATAAAAACCATCGGATGGTGAGGCTCTAGTCTTTGAGTTTAAGTGAATTTAGAATACCCCTTCATTGCTTTTACCCTTAGGCCCATCCTGACCGTGAGTGGTAGTTCTTGTTGTCCCATTTATGAGTCAAATAGAAATATTCTATTATTTTCTATACTTGAAACCATTTAACTATGTGCAAACAAATGACTTATGTTGAATTGAATTATTCATATTACATAGCAATTCTTGGAATCATTTAACTGTGTCCGAATGAATAACTAATATTGAATAGAATTATTAGGGTTTATCGTAATATTTGAAACCACTTAACTGTGTTCAAACAAATGAGCTCTGGCTCATATCAAAAAAATATTATCTCCAATTACAAATATATATATAAATAAGGAAAGAAAGTAAAAGGATTTGACATTAAATAACCCACGAGGGTTGATATGCCCTAAAACACAACCAACCAAGAACCTAATAAAAAATTGATGTGTTTCATAGACATAAGAAAACAGGTATTACATTTTGATCCCATGAGGGTCTTTCAAAATGTTCTAAGTCTCACCCAGAAAGAAGATGGTTTGGTTTAGATGTGTTCTATGGCATAACAACCCTTGCGGGTTATTTAATACTAAACCCTGTTTATACATATACAAGGTGCATACGATAAGTTTCCAGACTTTTTTGTATGGGCTTTTAAAATTGTCCTAGACACTTGCAAATTCACTATGTTATTGCTATATATCTTATGAGATGACTGAACAAGTTTTATGATTTCAGGTTCAAATCAACACCTACAGCAGCAATTGGAATACACCCTACTAAAGCCTGATTGTCACAGCTGGTAAGTTTCAAAAATGCAATCTGGACATGAGGACACTTAGAAGAACGATATGCAATAAAATTGTGTTTTAAACTTGGAAAAAAATGCCATAGAAACGTATGGAATGCTTCAGACTGCTTTTCAACCATCTTGCATGAATCGAGCATCAGTTTTTGAGTGGCATAAGAGATTCAAAGAAGGCAGGGAGTCTGTGAGGGATGATGAGAGGTGTGGGAGGAGTAAGGAAGTCAATAGACCAGAGTTGATTGGCCAAAGGGTTAGGGTTAGGGTTGAGGTTTTAAGGGAGTTCAGGAGGAGATTCTGTTGGAAGAGGCCAGCACTCTTCAAATCGGCTCAGTGGCATTTCCACCAGGACAATGCACCAGTCCACAGCTCCATCCTTGTCCCAGACTATTTGACCAAGATGGGCATCAAGACAGTTCCTCACCCTCAATTGAGGTGATGAAAGAGGCTGTGACAAAGGTCATTGATACACTCATTCAAGAAGACTTCCATGGGGCCTTCCAGAAGATGTTGGAACGGTACAACAAGTGCATTGCAGCCGGAGGACATTACCTCGAAGGGGACTAGAGTTTCATGTGCATACTGTCAATAAAAGTGGCCATACGAAAAAAGTCTATCTTTTAGCAAAAAGATTCTTGAAAAAAAAAAACACACACACACATCTTGTGTATAATATTTGACTTTTTGGAATTAGTAACATCTAAAATTGATACCAAATTTATCTCTGGTAAGACCCTCTCTTGATGAGTGTTCTAGATAGGACACAAAACAATCTTATGGTGAGGCTCCAATAATGCTGGAGCTTTGGGGAATGCAGAGTAATACTTCATTACTCCAAGGTCAACTCAGGCCTTAAGTGGTAGCACCTGATAGGGTCCTATCTATGGCTCAAATAAAACTTTTTGACATTTAAACAGTGTGTAAACAAATGACTGATGTTTAATTAAATTTTTAGTGATACATAGCAATATTTGGAACCATTAACTGTGTGTAAACAAATGAGTCTTTTTGTTTTTGAACTCGCACATGCCAGCAGAGAAAATTGGTTCAATATTGGTCAGTATGTCTTTAAGTCCTATTAATTTAAAATGCTGAAAATTTTACAAAATTTTATGCTGTATTCTTCTTTGTAAAATATTGCCTAAACTGTGCGTTTTAAATGTAAAGACACCCAAATTGAATATATGACTGTCCAAATGTCAGCAAACACGGCAAAATGTTTTTGAATCTTTTCTAAAAGTTTAAAATTCTTAAAGCCCCCTCCACAACAGGAGTTTAGAAGAAAAAAGCCTAAAACTGCCAAAGCCACCACACCAAAACAAACAAACAAACAAAAATCTACATTTGTAAAAGCTATAAAATTCTTAAAGCCCCCCCTCGGCTCCCAACGGTAGTACAGAAGAAAAACTAAAAAGCCGAGATAAAAGTCCCAATACTGCAAAAGACACATTTCAGTACCAGTATCAGAAGATAGGTGAAAATATAACGAAAAGTCTTATTAAAGTACCTTAATCCTGGACTTTAACTAAGTTAAAACTTAAGGAAAATTAAATTAAAATTAAAGCCCCCCCCCACTGTTTTTTTTTTTACACGTACACATAGAAAGCAGCATGATGGACGTAAAGGTATTTGAATGAACCCATGGACGGCCAAACTCAATACCTAAACAGGTCCTGGACGTGAGTTTGACGACTTTACGCTCAGGATCGTTAGTTTGATCGGGGAACTACTGCTGCTCCTCTATAAGAGTGGGTTCTATAGAAGAGAATAAAACAGTCATCGAAAGATAACCATGACCCACACTCAAACCACATACACAAACCGCATCGCTCTTCGCGCGGGTAAAAAAAGGGGGCGCGTCCTGCTGAGGTTGGAGCCCTGGCCTCGGTGTTCGAAAAATCAGCTACAGAGCTCAAACAAAAACTACTAAAATGCAAACAAACAATACAAATAGCGACATTTAACGTAAGAACCTTAAATAGAATAGGACAACTACCAGAGCTAACAGTATCGGCCGTAGAACATAAGATAGACATAATATGCATACAAGAACACAGATACACGCACACTGAAGATATCAAATATCACGAAACTGGCAATGGATGGACGCTAGCCACTGTATCGGCATGGAAAAACTCTGTCAACGCCGCAGCCTTCACAACACGTCAAATAGGAATGGGCAACATCTAACAGATTTCATGATAGAAAATAGATTAACATGCCTCAATACAAACTACCAAAAAAGGGAGGGCAAACTATGGACATACACGTACGCGAACAATAGTAAAGCACAGATAGACTACGTCCTTATAAACAAGAAATGGGAAAATAGTGCAATGAATTGCGAGGCATACTCCTCTTTCGAGGGTGTGTCCTCCGATCACCGAATAGTCACGGAAAAATACGGCTAAGCCTACGAAAAAACGCCAAACGAACAGCGACTACCAAACACTATAACTGGGCCCTTTTGAACAACAGAGATATAAGAGATAAATACGTATTAGAATTAAGAAACAGATTCGAAACACTACAAGAGAAAACGGAAAAAAAGTACACCAAATGACGAATATGAAAATTTCGTCAATGCGCACCTCGAGGCAGCAGCGAAATGTATTCCAACAAAACTCAAAACTAAATATAGAGTCCCATGGGAAACGTTAGCGGTGAGAGAAAAACGTGCACTAGTGAAAACAGCCTCCAAAAACTATCGAAAAAAAACAACAAAAACAAATGGCGAGAAAACTAAAAACAGCACAATATCAATTAGCAGGCATATATATAAAGGAACAGAGAGAATACATTCAAAATCAGATAGATAAGATTAGAGACTCAGTGGAAGATAGACATTTAACTGGGTGAAAAAAAATGAGCTTGGGCTTGTTTAAAAATGCTATCAACAAAATGTTTTTACAAATCTTATATATATATATATATATATATATATATATATATATAAGATTTGTAAAAACATTTTGTTGATAGCATTTTTAAACAAGCCCAAGCTCATATATATATATATATATATATATATATATATATATATATATATATATATATATATATATATATATATACACACACACACACACACACAGGATATGGCATTAAATAACCTACAAGGGTTGATATGCTATAAAACCCAACCAAACCAAATCATATATATTTAATATATGTATGAACATGATTTGGCATTAGATAACCTACAAGGGTTGATATGCCACAAAAACCCAACCAAACCAAATCATATATGTTTAATATATATGTATGAACTGGATTTGGCATTAAATATCCTATAAGAATTGATATGCCATAAAAATCAAAACCAAACCAAATTTAACATTTGATCAACATTTTATTCTGTTTGTATTTGACTAAAAATAAAAATTTATATAGTTCATATGTTTTGAAATTCGAAATTTACACAGTATTTAGGGCAAGGCAAAAGGTTAGAATCACGCAGAGATATAACAAACGTTTGATAAAAACGAGTTCACAATAAAAGAAACAATTCATAAACAAATACACATTCCACTGGCGGTTTCTTTGCAACGGTATAAAACAGAAGTCTTCGTTACACATTCAGTTAGTTTGGATCATGGATATAACTCGAATATGGCTACACATGTGGGCAAAAAGAAAAAAAAAAGTTAAATTTAGTTTGTGAGTATAATACGCAGTCCAAGTCTTTAGGCTTAAAAGGTGCGTATTATACACAAAAAATTACAATACATAAATATCAGAAGTGCTACCAATACCAACACCATCATTAACAACAGCAGTAACAACAACAAACTATCAGAAATAATCGCAAGCAGTTTTCCCTCCAGGAAAATATCCATTCTACGTTTCTATTTTCCTGACATTATTATTTTTCCTTGTTCTTATGTTTAAAGCAGCCAGTTGACACGGGCGTCTGCTACCACTTTTCCAGGGGGTGTGGCAGCTAAATGATATTATATATATATATATACACACACACTGAAAATATATCTTAACGGCAACACTAGTCCAGAGTAGACATTCTACCCACAGACATACTGCACTCACTGCCATTTACATTGTGAATGAGAGTGAACAACCCACTGGATGAGACCTGATCCAAAAGAAAATACAAATAACATGTTGATCAGCGTTAAGGGCACGGCAAAACAAGCCAAGTTACTTTTTCTTGTCCCTCAAGCAAACACCCAGGCTCATGGAGTATTGCATTACATCAAATGATTTAATTCCTCATATACAATAAACAGTTTAAGTTTTTTTTTTTCATCATCATCAACGTCAAGCCATGCTGACAGCATAGATTCCCATAACTCTCACTTGCCATCTGTCCCTATCAGTCATCACTCTTGGCAAGTTCATAAGGAAGCATCCAGTGTCTACACAGAGCTAGTTGATGTAAGTTTTCAGTCCATACTTACCAACCCCTCCGCTCGGGAAGGATATGACACAGGTTTGAATTCAGAGTTTTCCTAGACTAGTTGCCTCACCAAGGCTGAAGAACCCAGCCTGCCCAACTATTTACTCATAGCTGGAGGGAGAATAATTGGATTCATACCTTTCCCAAGAATATTAGCGCTATGTGAAATGCAATTAGCCAGGTCCAGGATTTGAACTCGTGTCGCCGTGTCCATTTCCTATGACAATAACCATTACACCACTGGCACCTCCTTAAGTTCCTAGCAAGTCTTGCTCATTTTACTTAGATGTTTTGCAAGATAGGAAGTAAGTGGCCATACAAATGCAGTTTTGTAGGATGTTGCTTCAAGGATTGGTTCAAAACAGGTTGTAGCATCCTTGTATGGTTCCCAACCAGCTTTTTCTCTAAGCATTTTGATAGGGCCCAATTAGTGCAGCCATAGAGTACTACTAACACAGAAACAGCTTGGAAGAATCCTTATTTTATTTCCATATTGTTGATAACCTTACAATAGCAGTTCATGCTTTACCAATGTGTATGTTGACATCGTTTTCAGTAGATGAGATATTGCTACCAATATATATGAACTAGTCTACTTATTTGAGAGGCTTGCAATAAATGAAAAGATGACACCATCTTGATTAAAACACATCAAGTCTGTTTTACCCGAGTTTATGTAGAGACTAATACCTCTTTCTGTCTGCTTCAGGCCATGTAGCAGAGATTCTGCTTAAGCCACTCGATTTAGAAGCACTAGATTATCCATATAATCTAATTTAGAAATAGTTTCCATAGAATATATTTTGCTCCTAGTCTTCTTTTTTTTTTAATGAGAAACCATTCTCTTTCATCAAACCTATTGAGATTCGCAATATGTAAGCTTAGATAATATATTCACCATCATCATCATGTCGTGCCGCTTGTACGGATATCTTTGACCCTCTCTCGCCACTTCTCCCTATCGTTCATCGCCTCCAGCAGATCTTCAAGGCTACATCCCGTATCCTCACACAGCTGCTGTGTGTATGTTCGAGCTGGTCGTCCTGCTTTTGCTCGGCCATATGTGGGGGGCTATAGGAGTACATCACTAATGAGCTCGTCTCTGCTTCTCCAGCAGTGTCCTGCGTGTCTGGTTAGTCTAATTTAGATAGTTTTCGTGATGGGAGGCAGGTGGCCGTGTGGAGTGTTGCCACCAAATAATATATTAATATTACACAATATTACCGTTTTTATAGTATACTATCATGCAACATTAGCTTTTTTCTCATATCTGAAGAAGCTACTGCCCGAACACACAGGAGAAAATAAACAATACTAACCGGCTCGGCGGCCCGGCTAACATCGGCAAACAGACAAATGCCAATGAGTAGGCCAGCATATGTACACGTTAGCATAGCCACTCCTGGGCTCACAGCCAATCAACACGCTGGGAATGGACGAGGCCACCTGCGCATGGTGGAATGCCCCGATGCACATATAATCTTCCCTCCCTGATGCTCAAGTGATTATTCACTTTCACGAATAATTCAACACGTGAACTACACTTAAGTACCGAACTTTAACATTACACAATATTTGCTTTTATTATATTTTAGTATCACACAATATTTGTTTTTTAATACATCAGTATTACATAATACCAGGCCATTGGACTAATGAGTAGAGTGTTCGTCAATGGTCCGGGAGATCAGGGTTCAATCCCTGGTTGAGTCATATCAAAGAGAAAAAAAAGTACTTGATGCCGCCTTGCTAAACACTCAGTTTATAAGGTAAAGATCAAGGAGAAAGTGGAGCAATCCAAGGAATGGAGTAGCGCCCTCCCCTACTGTGTAGTAGCTATTGAAAAGGGAGCCTTCAGGTTACCCTCGACTAAGGTTGCCAACAACAACAACAACAATCACATAATATCAGTTTTTATAATTATTATGGTATCATCCCTATTTTCAATACACAATGGACTCTTCCAATAATTTTCAATTCACAATGGACTCTTCCAATAAAGATAACATTTGACTGTAATCCACCCAGCGAGTAGGTAGCAAGAGCTACACTGTCGACATTGTATTACTTGTTTTACTGTAATAGATAACTTTTATTCTTCTAGGTAAATTTTTGTCTTATCTATTTTATGCCCTTTTTTGAGGACATAACATTATATTACACAATATTGGTTTTTATATTAATATTACACAATATTACATTTTTTTATATTACACTAGAAATGCAATCAAATAATTACATTGCCCAGTCAACTGGGACTGTAGAATACACCGACTGAAACTCTGCAGAGGGGTAAGACCCCCCCCCAATGAGGGTCCTGTATATGACACTAAATAATCTGATGGTGAGGTCCCAGTAATGCTGGGGGTTTGAGGAATACGGAGCACCCCTTCATTGCCATTGCTCCTAGGTTCACTCTGGCCCAGCATAGTAGCACCTGATAGGGCCCTATCTATGGGTTCAATAGAACTAACGGCATACTTATGCTAAACTGAATTGTTTGATGAAACTGAATAGCTTGAAATAGAAATGTTTTTGACAATTAAACCGTACTTACATTTAAACTCTGTGCTTATGCTAGACTGAATTATTTGAAATAGAACTGTTTTTTAACATTGAAACTGTACTTACACTAAACTCAATTGTTTAACATAGAACAGCTTTGACATGTAACTGTGTGTAAACAAAATCGGTACTTATACTAAACTGAATTAGCTGGATTAGAACTGCTTGACTAAACTGAATAGCTTGAAATAGAAATGTTTTTCACAATTAAACTGTACTTACATTTAAACTGTGTGCTTATGCTAAACTGAATTATTTGAAATTGAACTATTTTTTACATTGAAACTGTACTTACACTAAACTGAATTGTTATATATAATTGCCTGAATAGTTTGAAATAGAAATGTTTTAGACAATTAAACTATGTACTCATGCTAAACTGAATTGTTCGAAATAGAACTGGTTATTCACATAAAAATGGATTTGGCGTCAAATAACCTACAAAGGTTGATATGCCATAAACCTCAACAAAACAAAACAAACAAACAAACAAATAATTACATAAATTAAAATTATTGGATTGCTCATAGACAATAAGCAATTAAACTATTTCCATTATATATCTTTCAATATAGTTCATTTTTGTATTGACTAAATCCTGTGACTAAACATTCCTCAACAACTGTATCAGATTTTTAAACACTAGCTAAGTACCCATCATATAAAGAAACAAAAACAAAAACAAAAAAACTTGTAATTTTATCCCATCAAGATTTCTGCAAAATATATATTTTCTCTATTGACTTTTGTCCTGATACTAATTCTATCAAATTCCCAACACTGAACATATTGTTCTGATAGCAAAATAGACTGACTGCAACTTTCATAGAGGAGTAAGACTCTCCCCCTAAAATGGGTGTCTGGGAGATGACACAAAACTGCATCTGGTAGAGAGGTTCCCGTTCTGGAAATTTGGGATGTATCAAGTACAAGATGGAACAATAAAATTGCCGTCCTAAAGAAAACAACACTACAGCTTTATTTTAAAACTTTTATTGATAAAAAATCAATTCAGTGAATTTGATTATGTAGTCGAGCTGACATCTATTCAATGTAGCCGCCTTCAACCTCAATCACCACCTCGATACAGATCCGGACCTGGGAGCATGCAGGAGCTTGGCGAATACTCGGCGGATGGCGGCAATCAGGCTGGCTTTGGTGTTGTGGGAGGTCATGTTGGTGATGTTCTCGACGTATGACCAAATGAAGTAGTCCAGCGGGTTCAGGTCAGGGGAAGAGGTGGGCCAGTGAGAGAAGAGTACAAAGTCATAGCACTCCTTCTGAAGCCAACCTGGGTCTCTTTGGACTGGTGGGCCAGCATCGAGTCCTTTTTGCTCCACCCAGGGTCTGCCACTGGCCACCTGATTGCACCAGGGGAACACCACACTCTTCAGCACATCCAGGTACACTTTGGTTTGACTTTCAAGCCGACTTCAAAGATGTGAGGTGGCATGATGTGGCCCTCACTTGAAACCACACCAAAGACCATAACCGTAGCCGGAAACTTTGTTTTCATCACCCTGGGCACGTCCCTGTTATTCATGGCAATCCAGATTTGCATTTTGAGGGTGCTGGCAATGGTCCTGTTGTCATAACTTGGATTGGTAGAGAGCATGAGTTGTATGGCGGCACATCTCTGATCTCGCTCGTTGAACATTGTGCCACTTTCAGACATGATAGAAGGCTCCTATCACTCTTGGGATTTGTACACAACTGGCCAACTAGTAGATGGTTTGCAACAAAAAAAGAAAAACGGTTTTCATTAAACGGAAATGGAATCATGTCGTCTTTTCTAGGGCGACAATTTTATTGTTCTACCCTGTACTTTTTCATTGCCATTACTCCCAGGTCCACTGACCCGGAGTGGTAGTATCTATTGGAGTCTAATCATACAAGAAAGAGTTGTAATATAATTAAGGATAGCTATTAATTATATTCATTAATTATTTTATTTTTGGTGATAAATTTTAAGTTAGCTAAAAACTTTGAATTGAAGTGTTCTATTTCCAACAATTCAGTTTAGCATAAGTACCAGTTTAATTCAATTTGGACTCTATCAGGTGCTACCACTCCAGGCCAGAGTGAACCTGGGAGTGATGGCAATGAAGGAGTACTCCACATTCCCCAAAGCTCCAGCATTACTGGAACCTCACCATCAGACTGTTTAGTGTCATATCCAGGACACTTGTTGGGGGTGTCTTACCCCTCTGCAGTGAAGCAGTTGGTGTATTCTTCAGCCCCAGCTGACTAGGCAAAATAGAGTTCTGTTTTGAAGTTGGGGTTCCAAACAGGATGTTTAAGATATAAACCTGTTGTCAGGTAACAATTGGCTGGAAGGTTTCAGTGATATCTCGCTGGAAAGTTAAAGACACATGTTATTGTATCATTAGTGAATGAGGTGATTAATATATAATAAAAGAAAGAGATTTTTGGAAGTTAGTTTAGTTGAGTCAGTTGGGCAGGTCAGAGAGGGTTGGTCGAGGTCAAAGATTTGGGCCCTCTGGGAGCAAAGGGATGAGAGGTGCAAAGTCAGGTATTTTGTTCGTCTACCACCCTGAATCTGAAAGTGTTTCTATGTAACAACAGAATATCTTTCTGTCTGTCTTCCTCTCTCATGTTTCAACAGCCAACTGCTATATGAAATGTTATAGTCAACCAATAAATTTTTTATATCAGAAACAACAGAGTCACTTTGTAATTTGCGATATATAACATCAATGCATACCTATGGTTCCGTAAAGTAACAGGGTGACAAAAAGAGTAAAAGATTACAGTTATAAGGAGATATTAGAGAAATTTCAAGAAGAAAGAATAGGAGGCACTGAAATTGAAACTTTTGATGGTAAGGCTCCAGTCCTGGAGCTCTGAGAGAGTGTTGAGTAAAAATACCATTTCCCATCTCGCAGATTTGAAACCAGTACAGAGGAAGACTGAAACACACTAATGAAGTAAGTGACATTTTTTCTTGTCGCACATGTTTGATTCCCCCACACACACACACACACACCTTTTCTATGTACTCGTCATCTCATCTTGGTCTCCTGCATTGCAACACCATGCTGCAGGTCACTCATTTGAGGTCACTCATCACTCATTTGATGACACTGATTGTTTGATTTCTTTGTTTAATGACATATCAACTTCCATGGGTTATTTAATACCAAAGCCATCCATGTGGAAGAACATAGTTTGGTTTGGTTTTATGGCATATCTACCATTGTAGGTTACTTAAAACCAAATCCTTTATATATATATATATATATATATATATATAATGAATATATATGATTTGTAAACACATTTTGTAGATAACATTTTTAAACGCGTCTAAGCTCATTTTTTTTTTTCACACAGTTAAATGGTTTCAATATTGCTATATAACAGTCACTCATTTGTTTGCACACATAGTTTGTTCTATTTGACCCATAGATAGGACCCTATGAGGTGCTACCACTCGAGGTCAGAGTGAACCTGAGAGCAATGGCAATGAAGGGGTACACCACATTCCCCAAATCTCCAAGGCTGGAGCTATCATTAGGAGCATCTTACCCCTCTGAGGGATGCAGTTGGTGTATTCTACAGCCCCAGCCAACTAGGTTGGTCAGACAAGAGGAAATATATATAAAAAGACCCAGAATAAGGCCCTAACAGCATCAACATGGATATTCACATTTCCATAGAGTGATGACAAACCAACAAAGCCTGGTGATATCGTGAGGTATTGCTGGGGTGCTCTGGGTTAATAATAATGATGTTTCAGCCCTGTTTTTTTTAAGGTTTTAGGTTTGGTTTAGTTTAATGGCATATCAACCATTTTAGGTTATTTGATGCCAAATCCTCTTTATACTAAATATGTATTATTTGTAAACGCATTTTTAAAATGTTTTTAAACACGTCTTAACTAATTCTTTTGTACACAGTTAAATGGTTTCACTTATTTCTATCAAATACGAATAATTCTATTTACTATTAATCATTTGTTTGCACACAGTTCAATGTTTTCAAGTATTGCTATGTAACACCAACAATTCAATTAAACATCAGTCATTTATTAACACACAATTAAATGATCAAACAGTTCTATTTCAAACAATTCAGTTTAGCATGTCAACAAACTTAAATGGTTCCAAGTACTGCTATATATCACTAACAATTCAATTAAACATAAGTCATTCGCTTACACACATTTAAGTGACCAAACAATTCAATTTAGCATAAGTTATTTGTTTGAACTCAAAAAAGTTCTATTTAACCTATACATAGGACCCTATCACATGCTACCACTCCAGCCCAGAGTGGATCTGGGAGCAATGGCAATAAAGGGGTACTCTGCATTCCCCAAAGCTCTAGCATTAGTGGAGCCTTGCCATCAGATTGTTTAATGTCATAATCTGGAAACTTATTGGGGGAGTCTTACCCCTCTGCAAAGATGCAGTTGGTGTATTCTACAGCCCCAGCCGACTGGGCCAGTGTAGAAGAACAGTGTTACGAGTTAACCCATACCTGGAAGAGATAAGGCAGTTCATGCCTTTCCCAAAGGTATTGGTCTGAAAGTGAATGTAATAACACAACAGGAGTCACTTACTTGAAGACCACAGTCAACCACATTAGCCGTTACACCAAAGGGGCCCACCTGACAGTGAAGAAAGTTTGGTTGTTTTTTTCTATGACATCAACCTTTTAATGTCAAATCCTGTTTTATATATAAGTTGGTGACCATAAGGCTCCCTTTTCAATAGCTACTACACCAAGATGTAAGAGAGAGCACTTCTCTATTCCCTAGATTGTTCCACTTTATCCTTGATCTGTATCTTATATTGCTGAGTGTTAAGCAAGGTGGTAACAAATACCATTTTTAAAGTCTTTGGTATAACACAACCTTGGATTGAACCCAGGTCTCCGGGACCATTGGTGAACTCTTTACCCACTAGGCTGATGAGCGAGTTTTATATATGCGCTATTTGTAAGTGAATACTTTGTCGGTAACTTTATTTTTAAATCAGTTTTCATGGCTGATTTGTTTGTACTGAGTTAAATGGTTTCAAGTATTTCTATTTAACACTAGTAATTCTGTTTCCTATCTAATACAAATAATTTTCAAACAATAATAATCTTTAGTATATGATTGAACAGTTCTTTAAATAGATCTATTTCACCCCAAGATAAGGGCCTAACAGATACTACCACCCCAGTCAGAATGAATCTAAGAGTAATGACAATGAAGAGGCACACAACAAAGCTCCAGGACTGGAGCCTCACCATCAAATACAGTTTAGTGTCATACCCAAGATATTTGCTGGGGGAAGGCTTACTCCTTTGCAGAGGGACCAAAGGGTATGTTGCTATATAACAACAGGTTGATCAAAGAAAGGTGCTATATAACAACAGGATGGCCAAAGAAAGGTGCTATACAATTTGATATTGATGTCATGGAGGTGCACATGGTGTAATGGTTATCGTCGTAGGAAATGGACATGGCGATACAAGTTAAAATCCTGGACGAGGCTGATTGCATTTCACATAGCACTAATACCCTTTGGAAAGGTATGAATCCAATTATTCTCCCTCCAGCTATGGGCAAATAGTAGGGCAGACTGGTTTCTTCAGCCTTGATGAGACAACTAGTCTAGGAGAAGGAAAACTCTGAATTCTAACCTGTTAAACTCCGCTTAAAAAATTGACCTTGTGTCATATCCTGCCCGAGCAGGGGGGTTGGTAAATATGGATTGTTGTTTTTTACAAAACAACATAAAACCCAGGGGTTACAGTCTAAATTCCATGGCATTATATATATATATATATATATATATACACACACACACACACCGGACATTGGCCTAGCGGTTAGAGTGTTCGCCAACTGCCCGGGAGACGTGGGTTCAATCCCAGGTCGAGTCATACCAAAGACTCAAAAAATAGTACTTGATGCCTCCTTGCTTAACACTCAGCATTATAAGGTACGGATCAAGGGTAAAGTGGAGCAATCCAGGGAAAGGAGTAGCGCCCTCCCCTACACCTTGGTGTAGTAGCTATTGAAAAGGGAGCCTTCGGGTCACCCTCGATTATGATCGCTAACTTTACTTATATATATTAAGAGAGTTTGCCTGTGAGCTAGAAGACAGATAAAAATCAACTAGATTGAATGGAGTACAAAGATGAAAATATTTCATTGAACCAAATCTCTTTGGTTGTTTTTTTCTTTTTTCTTTTTGATTATGACAAATGTTACTAAACAATGGTCTTTTATTATTTGTATTAGATAGGAATACTTGAAACAATTCAACTGCATGCCTTGGTGAGGCAACTAATCTAGGAGAAGGAAAACTGAATTCAAACCTGTTAAACTCCACTTAAAACTTGACCTTGTGTCATAGCCTGCCCAAGTGGAGGGGTTGGTAAATATGGATATTGATGTCATTGCAAGAACTGACAGAATGGCATTGGAGTCTGCTTGTATTTTTACCATTCCACTACAACAATTTACCTTACTATGCAGATATAAGTTTAAATTTCAAGTTTTCCTTCTCCTAATCTTTACTAAGGCTAGACTGCTCGGTTTTCCATGCTTTTATTTTTTTTAACCAGGCACAGTTAGTATAACAGTTATATTAAGAAATGGTATCAGCAACCCAACTTAAATACTGGATGAAGCTTTTTGTGTTTCATTTCATGCTAATGCCCTTGAGGAAAGGCATGAATCCATTTGTTCTCGCCCCAGCTAGAGGTAAATAGTAGGGCAGACTGAGTTACTTGGTCTTGATAATGCAAGCAGTCTAGGAGAAGGAAAACTCTGAATTCAAACTATCTGGACTCCACATTGAAGAATTAAAAAAAAATAAAACTAAACTTGTTTGTGGCAGAGGAATTAGGTAAAAACTTATTTATGCAGACCTAGAGAGCAGGGGAGATGAAATAGATCCTTACCTTTTTCGGTGAATCATCAAATTCTGTCCAGAATTTAAATTTAACCCACTAACTCAATTTTTTGTGATAATAACCATTAAGCTATCCACATCTCTTGGCTTTTTTTAAAAGACTGAATCTAAATTTTGAAAAACAAAAAAATTAACGTCTTATCTACCAATACAGAATATACTTATTCTAACGCATTGGTGAAAAATCTCTGGCAAAGACGCTAGCACTGCCTGTCTTGAAATGAAACTACCATTGTATTATTCCCAATTTGATCTAGCCTTATGTTTCTAATGTTCTGGCATGTAAGGAATTCAGAGAATGGTTTTCAGCCTGTATACATGTTTTTCAGGGTAAATTTGACACCCATACACAGGGTGGATAAGAAGTTAAACCTCATTAGAAAATAATACTTTTGATTAAGTTTTAAGAGCACTAATTGATATTCTGGTTGGTTGGATTTTATGGCATATCAACGTTTGTAGGTTATTTAATGCCAAATCCATTTTTATATAAATGAACAGTTCTACTTCAAACAATTCAGTTTAGCATAAGTACACAGTTTAATTGTCAAAAACATTTGTATTTCAAACTATTCAGTTTATTCAAACAGAGCTAATTCAGTTTAACGTAAGTAAAGATTTTGTTTACACACAGTCAAATGTCAAAACGGTTCTATATCAAACAAATCAGTTTAGTGTAAGTACTCTTTTGATGTCAAAAAACAGTTCCAATTGAAATAATTCAATTTAGCATGAGCACACACTTTAAATGTAAGTACGGTTTAATTGTCAAAAACATTTTTATTTCAAACAATTCAGTTTAGTCAAACAATTCAGTTTAGCATAGTTAGTTCTATTTAACCCATTGATAGGGCCCTATCAGGTGCTACCATGCCGGGCCAGAGTGGAACTGGGAGTGATGGCAATGAAGAGGTGCTCCGTATTCCCCAAAGCTTCGGCATTACTGGAACCTCACCATCAGACTGTTTAGTGTCATATCCAGGACACTTGTTGGGGGGGGGTCTTACCCCTCTGCAGAGTTTCAGTCAGTGTATTCTACAGCCCCAACTGACTAGGCAATTCAATGTAGGCTAATGTTTTAAAATTATATAAAAACCTAATAAGACCTCATATAGAATATTGTTTTCAGGCCTCAGCTCCAGTGTGGAGACGTGGAGATTGGAAGGTATATAAAGAAGAGTTTCAAAAATAATTTTGCAAAATAAAAGATCACAGTTACAGAGAGTACTGGCCCATTAGTTTAGTAGGTAGAGAGTTCACCAATGGCCCAGGAGACCAGTGTTCGATCCCAGGTTGAACCATACCAAAGACTAAAAAAAAAAATTGTACTTGATACCTCCTTACTTAAATATCAGCATTATAAAAGGTACGTATCAAGGGTAAAGTGGAGCAATCCAGGGAAAGGAGTAGCACCCTTCCCTACACCTCGGTGTAGTGGCTATTGAAATTCAGGTCGCCCTCGATAACAGTTGCCAACTTTATTAGAAAGATGAGAGATAATCTAATGGAAATTTACAAAATATTTAATGGAATTTTTAACTATAGTAGACATTTTTTTCGCTATTTCTCCTCCAACTGGAAATTTACTGTCAAGGCAGATATCAAAAACTAGGTCTACTAACCAATTGATTTTTTCCCCCTGACAGTCATATTTGGTGGGGAAAATGGCTAGTCAGATCAAAAACAACAACAGCATAGAAAATTTTAAGGTTAAATTAGATGATTTCAGAAAAAATGCCAAGAAAAGGGGCATTTCTAGGAATTATTGGATGAATAATTCAATTGAATTTTATCTGTATATAGATATTGTAAGTAATAGTGTGTATATATGTTCAATGAAAAGATTCTATTTTTAAGGTTGATGTGAGAAGATAGTAAAAAAAAAAAAAAAAAAAAAAAAAAAGCGTAAATTTTCAAAGAGGCATAAAAAAGAAGAAAAAAAATTTAAAAAAACGGAAGTGTTGCCATATTGACCGACTTATCTGAGATCAAACATGCCCATTGAAATCACCGAGTTCGTTTGCACAAGACAATTTCTAAATAAAGAGAATTACGATCTTGGATGTACAACATTAACAAGTAAATATTTTCTATGCTTCCATCTAATCAATGGGGGAAAATGTCTTTGATTGAAAGGGAATACTCAAAGTAGAATAAAATATTAAAGAGAAAAAAAAGAAGTAGAAACATTTCGGAAAATTCTTAAAAATTGATTATCAATAATTCATGCTCTCAGCTCAAAATGACGGCTGTGGTTTTAAAATTTGGGTAGTTGGGTATACAAAAACACCCTCATCTCACCAGAGGATAACCAGCCACCCTGAACAGGACAAATCTCACAGGAAAAATGTTTTTATTATTATTATTATTATTATTATTATTATTATTATTATTTGTGGTTTCAAATGAACAATCGTCTAAGATGAAAAGTATTGCATTTATTAAGACTGCATTGAATTGTCCAAGGGAAAAGAAGAAGAAAAAAAATTAAATAAACGAAGTTATTTTATTTATTTATTTATACCAGGCAACTTTTTTTTCAAGAAAAAGGCCACATGAGATATGAGATATGGCATCAGGCGAGCCACAAAACTAAAAAAAAAAAAAAAAAAAAAAAAAAAAAAAAATTCATGGTAATTTTTGTTGATGGTAGCTCAACCATTTTCACTACGGAAGACCACACATGTAATCATCTGCCTTGAATTTTGGGAAAAGTTTTTTTTTCTATTCGCTAAAAAGGGTCTTTTTTTATGAAAAAAAAATTGAAGTCTTGCTATATTATCTCCGATATCAATGTAATTACACACACTATTGTCGTGATACAATACGAAATAATTAAAAGAAAAAAAATTAACACTCAAAAATAAAATAGATAAAAATCAAATGTATACAATATGAATATGTGATAAAATAATATATGTATAATATTTTTTTCTTTTTTGTACGAGAAATAATTATAAGAGATAATTTTTTTGATTCAGTTGGAAGTTTTCATGAGGTCGAGTAGATGTTGTTATGTGAAAACGTATTATTCCGTTTTTCACATAACAAAATCTACTCGCCCTGATGAAGACTTTCAACCGAACCAAAAAAATTCATCAGATATAATTATTTCTCATACAAAAAATAATTTTGATCAAATATATTTTTGTATTCAGACAAAACCTTGAAGTCGAAACGCGTCGGCACAATAAACGATCTACCAAACATATCTTTCTTCCAGTTTTACCTTTCTTTGTGGAAATTTGTTAAGGAACTGGTGATCCTGTTTCACCGAATATCAGCAGCCCCTTGGGGTCACGTGGCGTCCACTATTAAAAGAGCGACAACTGAAGATTCTTCCTCTTTTTGCCACTCCCACCGCTGTTAGCAACAGCTCCATTCGTAGCAGCCCTTGACGGCAAACGTATTTGGTACCTTCAACACACAGCCAGGAGCCTAGAGCGACGAACGCACGTGCTGAGTTAAAAGGAACAAGACACACAGTTAAGTTCCAGCAGACATTTTATCTGAAAACCTTACACCTTTACCTTATAACAACCTTACAACTAAACCTTACAAAACCCTACCACCTATCTGAACCTTGAACTCTTTTTTGAACTCTTACATATTCGTTGTTTGTTCCATTTCGTGTAAAGCCCTGTTTATTGTTGTTGTTGTATATAAATTTTGTTACACTAAAATCGTTCGTCTCCTTTCTTCAAAAGCTGTCACCCATTTCCCTATTGCTGTTGAAGTACGGTTTATTCTTTTACAAAACGTAGGAATAAACCGGGCTTTTCGGGGCTTATAAAAAAAACCCTATCTTTTCTTTTCTTATTTTTATTTTACATACAATATAAATATGTTCCGTGTATTAAAGGAAAAAAAATTAAATATTTTCATAATCCATTAATCAAAATTTTATTCAGACTATTTTCTTTAAATTACAGGTGCCTATTAAACAATCTGACAATTGAATAATTTAGTTTGCCACTTAAATTGAAAGGTATAGAATATTCTATAACCCATAAGGAAAGCACAAATATGTAAGAAATGAACACACAATAAAGCGAAACAAAATCAGTTTTAAAAAAAAAATTTGTACAAAATCAGTAAAAAAAATATTTTTAGTCATTTCTGTAACATGGTTGGACAGAATAGTCACGTGCCGGTGTTTTCAACTACGTTCGCACAGTTGAACTACAATGAACTTATCCTGCACGAAAATAAAATCTTTCATTTGGAACCGGTCACGTGATTAGGAGACCTATTTATTTCGATGCTTTCGACGACAACACTCTTTCAGACAGCCGGACACAGCTATGCACAACAACACAGCCAGTAAACGACACATGATAATACTCACAAACACTCCATAGAATGTCGATATACCCGCTAGTGCAACACCGATCCAAATTCCACTTCATTGTAATGACAACTGCGAGTCTACACCCCCCCAACAAAAAAAAACATCCTTAGTCGCAACGAAAGTACGCTTACCATCTTTATTCCAACTCGTTTTCTTATGGAATCGCCTCAGTAACACTCTGCATGTCCCCTTCAACACACACATATTCAATCATCAGTCAAACATATACCTCGTTACGACACACATGATGCTTATTTCTCACTAAGAACATTTTTGAACTTTTGGTCTTTTACAACCACAACATACCAAAGTACTTTCCTTAGATAAACGTTTAACTACGGTATTTGACGGCATATAAGACGCACATTTTTTTTTTTTTTACTAAAAATATCTTTTCAAATTCTCCTGCCTAATGTAGGTTTAAAATTCACGATAGACGGCTGAAATTAGCAATCTGCCAACTATTAGCTTAGACTTTAGAGTAACTTTCATATACCTATTGTCATTATTTAAAAGGCTATTATGCAGATTAAAAATGTTATCGTTGAAAATATTCATTATATTAATTTCATCACGTTTAATACTTTGTTGGGGGGGGGTTCTTGATTTTTCCCTGCTGAAATTGGGGTGCGTCTTATAAACCCGTGCATCTTATGTGCTGTCAAATACGGTAATTCAACCTGGTTTTCTTCTTATCGTTTCTTCACCTTGTTCTTTTATAAATGTGTGTTATATTTGTGGACAGGATAGTAAGTAAAGTTGGCAACCGTAGTTGAGGACGGCCTGAAGGCTCCCTTTTCAATAGCTACTACACCGAGGTGTAGGGGGGGCGCTACTCCTTTCCTTGGATTGCTCCACTTTACCCTTGATACGTACCTTATAAAGCTGAGTGTTAGACAAAGAGGTATCTAGTACCATTTTTAAAGTCTTTGATTGAACCCTGGTCTCCCAGACGACTGGCGAACACTCTACCCACTAGACAAATGGACAGGGTACTCGGATATGAATTTTACTTTTCAATTCGAGTAGACTGACCCCACAAAGGAAACGCTGATGGACATAAAAGTAATATGTATTAGTTTCTACTTTTGATAAACTTTATTTTCCGCGTGAAATAAGGTGGGTCATTCTGAAGTGACTCACAATTTACCCATCACGCACACTAATTTTTTTGTAATTGAATTTTAACGGCACATCAACTCGTCTAGAGTTATTTTATGTCTACAAGTAAAAAAAAAAAAAATAGCGTTCACTGAACGTTCATATTTACATTTAGATTTTTTTGTTGTTTGCAGAAGATCCAATCGGATACGAATAATTTCTAAACAGATCTTCTTGACCTATACATGAGACCCAAACAGGCACTACCACTCCAGGTCAGAGTTGACCTGGGAGTAATGGCAATGAAGGAGGTCACGTTACAATCCACCAGAGCTCCAGAACTGGAGCCACACTAACCAAGGCAATTAAGTGTCATACCTAGGACACGCAATGTTTTAGGGAGTACCTTACCCCTCCGTAAGGGATACAGCCAACATACTTTAACCCCACTAACAAGTCTATATGAGAATATATATATATACACACACAGGGAGTCTCAATATACATAGCACCCATGTGACTGCTAATAACTCTAATAATAATAATAATAATAATAATAATAACAACAACAACGTTTTCTTTTTTGTTTCGGATTTGAAAATAGTATATTATAACAACTATTAATCCTCGATTGCATCGCTACTTTTTTGAAGACAAAATCATTCAGAACTGTGTAAGCAAAATTTGGCAAGTTTAACTTTAACAATTATCCCCCAAAAAGTCAAATTTATCGTTGTGTACACACATTTCAAGCTGCAGGGTCAGTAAACCTCAACAAGAAAGCAGAAAATCCCAAATCCGGCAGGAAGTTACTTGCAAGATGTTCTGACAATGTGGATGCGGTGAGAGATTCTGTCGGAAGGAGTCCGAAGAAGTCCATCGGAAGACGTTCCCAAGAACTTAGTCTTTCACGTGCACTGTAGGATAAAGTCGATCAATTTCTTTCCTTGTCATCTGCTTTGACCTTTCTGAAGGGATATAATTGCTTTTTAAGACTCAGATGAAAGATGATTTAATCCAATATGAATTATCATATTAATTAATGAATTATCATATTAATGGGTTGTATCTATCCTGAAAGACCATATGTAAGAAAATAGAAAAACGAAGTAATCCAAAAGTGATAAATTTATTATAATGGAAAATCAACGTTAAAACGTTTCGGTTTTAGTAAACCTTCGTCAGGACTTTAAGATGATAAAAAGAGTATTGTTGGAACAACGATGGATATTCTAGCAACACTCTTTCCCCTTCCATCATAATAAATTCATCACTTTTTCTATTTTCTTCATACTGTCGGATTCACTTCCAGTGTTCGCCAATGGTCCGGGAGACTTGGGTTCAATCCCAGGTCCGTCATACCAAAGACTTTTAAAATGGTACTTGATACTTCCTTGCTCAACACTCAGCGATATAAGGTACATATCAAGGGTGAAGTGTAGCAATCCAGGGAAAGGAGTAGCGCCCTCCCCTACAACTCGGTGTAGTAGCTATTAAAAAGGGAGCCTTCTGGTCGCCCTCGACTACAGTCGCCAACTTTACTTTGATATATATAAGTACCAACCTCTTAATGACTTTTTGCGTGTTCTCAGCCAACATCAACTGAGCGAATGGTAGGAGGGGATTTATTCGGAATGTATCTTTGCGTCAACCCTGCATTCCACCCGAAGAGAAGAGGAAATACTCAACGCTATTCCTAAACTAAGCAAATACAACCCACAGATCGATCCTTTCCTTCAGAAAAAATGCCTGAACCGAGTAGGAGGCAAATGACCTGTCTGTCCTCTCTTTACCTGCATAATACCCAGCAGATGATTGTACCGTCTGAATAAATTCAAACTATTCAACTCCTTAAAAAAGAATATGATCTAATTTTTAAAATATTCAAAAAATTCTGTCTACATAAATGTAATATTTGTATCTTAAAATAAAAATGGTCTCCTGATTGGTGAGTTAACTTTTTGTTTTGTTTTTGGGCCCTGTTTAATTGATGCCGAAGATAAAATTTGTAGAGGTAAAAAAAAAAAATCATTGATTCTAACGGCATAGCAACCCATCGAGGGTTATTTTATGCCTAGAATTGAGAGAATCGCGTTCATTTTACATTAATATTTACATTTTTTGTGCAAGTGTTTTTAAGGTTTTTTTTTTTTTTTTTTTTACACACGTCCCTATCGAATACGAATAATTTTAAATAGATCTATTCGACCCGAAGAAGGGACCCTAACAGGTACTACCACTCCGAGTCTGAGTGAACAAAGAAGTAATGGTAATGAAAGGGTACTCTACACACCTTTTGGGGGGGATCTTACCACTCAGCGATTTTTTTTTGTTTTTTTTTTTCATTGGTCTAGTGGGTGGAGTGTTCGCCAATGGTCCGGAAGACCTGGGTTCAATCCCAGGTGACATCATACCAAAGACTTAAAACAGTACTTGATACCTCCTTGCTTAACACTCGGCAATATAAGGTACATATCAAGGGTAAAGTGGAGCAATCTCGGGAAAAGAGTAGCGTCCTCCCCGACACCTCGGTGTAGTAGCTACTGAAAAGAGAGCCTTCTTGTTACCCTTGACTACGGTCGCCAACTTTACTTACTAACTTTTTCTTTTTTTTTTTTTTACCGTCTGAATCAATTCAAATTATTTAAATCCATAAAAGGAGAACATAATCTGATTTTTTAAAACAGCTAGATGAGAATTATACAAGGATGCAGCATGCTGTTTTGAACAAATCCTGGAAGCAGCACGCCACAAAACAGCAGTTGTTCGGCCACTTACCTCCCATCTCGTAAACCATCCCAGAAAAACGAGCAGTGCATACTGGGTAATGCTGGGGAAAGTAAGGACAAACTCATAAGTAATCTTCTCGAATGGAATCCGACGCACCAAAGATGGCTGACCAGCAAAAACTTACATTCATTATCTCTATGCGGACACTAGCTGCTATCTCGAGGACGTACCAAAAGCGATGGCTGATAGGGACGGATAGTGAGAGAGTAAAATGAATCTGTGCTGTCGATACGCCATGAGAATGATTTGATTAGTTTGGTTGGGTTTTATGGCATATCAACCATTGTAGGTTATTTAATCTCAAATCATTATATATATATATATATATATATATATATATATATATATATACACATATATATACACACACACACACACACACACTTCATTAAATAGTCAAGACAAATTTTGTCTGTATAATCTATTTAAGATCCTTTCGAGTTTTCTTATATGTGTCTTGGTTTCAGGTTGGAATTGGTGGATGAATTTACCAAAATTGTCCCGAGCGCTTTCGGACCCTTCATAGGCCATCATCAGGGGTTTCTTACTAATGTAAGTACCGTAAGCGCTCGGGACAAAGTTCTAATTCAGCTAATTCAGTTTAGTATGAGTGTATATTTTTTTTTACATACAGTTAAATCTCAAAACAGTTTATATATATATATATATATATATATAAACCAATTTAGTTTAGTGTAAGTCCAGTTTCAATGTCTAAAACAGTTCCATATCAAACAATTCAGTTTAGCATAAGCCCGCAGTTTAAATGTAAGTAAAGTTTGATTTTAATTCAAAAACATTTCTATTCCAAGCAATTCAGTTTAGTCAAACAGTTCTAATTCAAACAAGCAAATAGTTCTATTTCAAACAATTCAGTTTAGCATGAGTACAGTTTGTCAAAAGCATTTCTATTTCAAGCTATTCAGATTATTCAAACAGAGCTACTTCAGTTTAGTATAAGTACAGATTAAATCTAAGTACAGTTTCAATGTCAAAAACAGTTCCATTTAAAAAAATTCAGTTTAGCAATGTATGCAATTAGTTCTATATAACCTATAGATAGGGCCCTATCAGGTGCTACCATTCGGGGCCAGAGCGGACCTGGGAGCAATGGCAATGAAGGGGTTCTCCGCATTCCCCAAAGCTCCAGCATCACTGGAACTTCACTATCAGATTGTTTAGTATCATAATCCAGGACACTCATTGGGGAGGTCTTACCACTCTGCAGAGGTGCATTCTACAGCCCCAGCCGACTGGGCAGGTATTGCCTGAATGTATGCCCCCCGGGTGTAGGTAAATGTGACAAAACGCTCAATACTACCTCCCGGGGTACACCCGTGAGGATGGTATATTGTGTTCGTCTGAAGGGAGTGAACCAAATGTAATGTAATGGTTAGCAAACGAGACTTCTTAATCTTCACGAGTGAGTTGAAGTTATTGGATGCCCCATTCATAGGGCCTTGTGCCACACCAAGCAGAAAGCTTAGTAAATCACCACTAAATCATCTGCGTATTGGTTCCCATCTTTACCTGAATTTTTGAGCAGCCATAAATAATCGATTGATTTTTAACGGTATGGCAATCAATCTCGGATCATTTATATCTATTATATGTTGTTTTCTTTTTTGTTTAGTTTTGTTTGTTTTTTTTGTTTGTTTTGTATGTAGGGGGGTATGTATCATTATCGAAAAATCTGCAAACCATATAAGATTAACTTTATCTATTTATTTATTTATTTTTGGTCACAGATTTTAACGATTTAATCTGCTCAAAGTCGAGGTGGGTTTATAACGAATGAATGAAATACGCCTCCGTGTAGTAACAAAATTCACGTGCTGATTCATAAAGCACTTCTCTTCACCCACAGGACACCTACCGCACCCACAATGCAGTGGGCTTCAGTTAACGTAACGTTCATGTAACTGAATATCTATGGGTCATGTCGTACTCGGCATTAAGTTTCTTTTGTATCAACGACGTAAAAACCTTGTTCGTTTCAAGGCAAATAAATAAACGAAGTGATTTTTTTTTTTTTTTTTATTCTCGACTGAATCTTTTTGTTTATTATTAACAATTTGACCACTCCCCAAATAATTATTTCTCCATTTTTAGAGACTCCATTTTGCTTTATTTAATGGCATCTTTTTCGGTTATTGAATGTTAAAATTAGATTACTTTCTCAATATTTGCTGGTAATTCTGACGATACTTTTTACGTTCCATAGCATTGTTTTATTGTATTTTTATTCATCAATAATAATTTGTTTTCAAACAGTTATATGAAATCAATGATTGATCCACTGCTTTTAACGGCATATCAACCCATCTAGGACTATTTCGTGCCTAGAAATCGCGTTCATGAATACGTTTTTGTGTAGTTTAAGAGGATATTTATTAATCTATTTTTGCACACGCTCCTATCGAATACGAAAAATTTTTAAACAGTTTTATTTGACTCATAGATAGATACCTAACAGCTACTACCACTCCGGATCAGAGTGGACCTGGGAGTAATGGCAATGAAGTAACTAACTGCATACTCAACAGATCTTTAGAATTGGAGCCTCACAATCGGATTCAGTTTAGTGGTATTCCTAGGACATTTTATTTTTAAGGTGGGGATTTTTACCCGTCTGCAGTCGGTAGAGTCAACGTATTTTACGTCTCCCCGACAGAACAACCACAAACTAGGCTTATCTTTTCAGGATATATAACTTTTTTTTTTGTAAATTTCTGTGTTCGCCTAATGGTCAGGGAGACATGGGTTCAATCCCAAGTCGCGTCACACCAAAAACTTTAAAAATGGTACTTGATACCTCCTTGGTTAACACTCGACAATATAAGGTACGTATCAAGGGGTAAAGTGGAGCAATCCAGAGAAAGGAGTAGCACCCTCCCCTACACCTCGATGTAGTAGCTATTGAAAAGGGAGCCTTCGGGTCGCTCTCAACTACAGTCGCCAACTTTACTTTTAGATAAATTTCATTGCCGGCTTAATGCTAAGTTTATAATTTTAAAGTACTCTCTGACTCAGGTATCAGCTGAATAAGCTGACTGCATCCTCTGCATTCAACTCAGATAAGACCCCTCACCCCAAGAAAAAGATGCGTTAGGGTCCCATCTATGCGTCAAATAGATCTGTTTAAAAATTATTCCTTTTCGAAAGAACCGTGTGCATCCACCCCCTCATAAATAACTACAAAAAAAAAAAATTAATGTTAATATGAACCATGAACACGATTCTCTAACCTCTAGGCATAAAATAAATCTAAACAGAATGATATGCCGTTAAAAAATCAATCAATCAGGAAACTATTAGATTCGTCTAGTGATGAACTGAGGAAAGTAGGGGAACGCAGTGATCAAAGGAAATATTATAACACAAGACTATAAAACTGAAAATGGTCGAAATAAATCAATACATTTATTTTTTTTTTTAAGACAATAATAAGCAATACGCCTTTATCTGAGAAATTCAAACTAGGATATTTTTATGTCTAAGAAAGAAATAAATAACATATTACAATCAAAGCGCCGATGCTCGTCAGATCAACGAATGATGAGATTGAAATTTTAAAATAGGTGACCACTTCGGAACAGCAGGTCTTCTCAGAAATTTGAGGCCTGTGTACCAGACTTGTAGAAGCTTAATAAATAATAAGATTAATTTACAATATCCAAATTATTTACCAATCTCTTTTTTTTCCTTCTTTTTTGCGCGCTGTTGAAATTCAGCTGTTGTGTAACTTAATTGCACTGTCTAATCTTCAGAACCGAGTCAGAAAATAAGTCTATTAAATGTCAACAGGGCGCGAAAGACGGAAACCAATGCTGGGTTAGCGAAGCCCATGAGCATACAACTAACTTTATAATTTCCGTTAGATACATAAAAACATATTTAGAGACTCGAGAAACTCCAAGACGGTGCTTGGTTCCTTTGGGTGTTGAGGAGCCTCTCCAACATTTAAGGAGGTCTGTTATTGTCTAATATCTGTCGAAATGCAGTAGGTGAATTAGTATTTATAAAGCTTTTGTGTCCTTCTACAATAGCTTGAGATGAGGTCGTTTATCCACACACCCTAACTATGGCCCTGATTAAAAGGCAAGTAAAGGCCCAGGTAATTCGTCATGATGTAACGGTTTGTTGACAAGCTAATATAATTATTACTACTGTTTGTAGCGAGCTCATGTTTTACGAAACTTTCTATAACTGTGGCCTTGCGTCAGACTAAGGTAAGTTTTAATGTTACAAAGAAAAAAAAAAAAACCTTTAAGATTCGGGGATAATTTACGGTTTATTTTTGTTTCCAAGAAAGACTTATAAAATTTATAAGTCTTCCACAGAAAAAGATTTTAAAAAAAGAATTCAAAATAATATGTGACCTTTTTCAAAGGACGTAAATATTCCTGTGAGCTTTTTTCCCCACTCTCAGAGTGGGGAATAAGTTACCATCAAATGAACTAGAAAAAACTGTTTGGTTTGAATCTCCGAAGACAAATGATATTATACAAAATAAATTAGGAAAAAAAATTATGATTATATGGAATAATAATATATGAAATACATAAATGTATGATATATCTATAACAGTTTATAAGACATAATAATAATAATAATAATAATAATAATAATAATAATAATAATAATAATAAAAAGTATAAAAAAATATATTATAACGAACAATCGAAAATATTATATAAAATGAAAACGTTTAAAATTTTCCAAATATGTTTTTAGTTAATTATGTTTTTAAAGTAAAAATGAATAAATAAAAATGTTCGAGCACTTTTTTTCGTTTCTTCTTTATCTATTTGACTTTTTTTTTTAAATTTATTTTGTTCATTCATACTATATATATATATATATATATATATATATATATATATATATATATATATATTACTTAAACGGAATTATCCAATTTGAGTGCTCAATATAAAGTTTATAATATATATATATATATATATATATATATATAAGCTTATGCAGAGCAAAATATTGAGAAACCATCTTGTTTCTTAATGATTATATATATGTACAATGTAACCCGGATATAAGAGAGTTATACGGACCAGGTACCAAGTCTCTTATATTCGGGTTTTGTCTATTTTGTTTAGCCAACACAAGCTCTAATTTGGGACCAGATATGATCTCTCTTAAATCCGGGTTCCTCTTATATCCTAGTTTATCTTATATCCGGGTTTGTCCTATTTTGTTTAGGCAACACAGGCTCTAATTTGGGGCCAGATATGATCTCTCTTATATCCGGGTTACACTGTATATATGTATGTGTGTGTGTTGTTTGTTTATTTTGTTTAAAAGTTAAAAACTGTGAATGAGAAGAAAATTTCTAACAAACCGAAAAAAAAAATTTATCGTGTCAAATTTCACAGTTAGTATTTAATTATTTATTTAAATCATAAATTGAGTTCAACTCAAAATTTTACGTTTGGCGGTGGGGGAGAACAGTTTCTGGGTTTTTTGTTGTTTTTTTGTTTTTTTTTCTCAGAAAGAGGAAGGCTGAATGAATTTTTTTTAAAATTATAAACGTACTTAAGAAATTTTCTAAAAATATATTATAATTGATTAATCTTAACGGCATATCAAATCGCCGAGGGTTATTTCATGCCCAGGGGTTAGGAAATTGTGTTCCTTGTATATTTATTCGAATTCCTAGAAGGGTTTGTGACACAATACAAAAACTATCACACACCTACACTCAGTGAGAATCGAATTCACCAGGCTAGCCTGTTAAATGCCACATAACAGGGGGTACCAAAAAGATAGATAAGCTAAATGATGATTTAAACGGCCTATCAACCCGTCTAGGCTTATTTTACGCCAAGAGATTAGGGAATCTCAATCATTGTACATCCATATCTAACAGGACTCCAGATTAGAGTGGACCTGGGAATAATGGCAACGAAAAGGTACTCCATACTCCCCATATCTCCAAAACCGTTAAATGCAGTTTAGAGTCATATCAGGACACTCCTTTTTCGGTAAGGGGGGGGTCTTACTCTTGTGCAGGGATACAGTCAGCATATTCTGTGCCTCTCCACCAGGGTATTTATAGACTTGGAAAAAATTATTCATTAATAACGTGGACTTGTCCTGCCCCTTGTTTTCTAGGGACCTGCCAGGTGGGTGTTACTAAGCTGAATCGCCAGGTCCGGGGGGGATCTACCCAAGCAATATATACTTTACAGGGCTGAGTTGATGGCTTGACGCCTGAGGCGCCCCAATATAGTGAATGCTGAAAGAACGAAGCATTTTTTTAAAATACCCACAAGAATCCCGATTTGTGCGTGGCTCCCTGCCATAAAACAACCTTGTGTGTGTGTGATAAAAAATTGAAGAAAAAAAGGTCATCCTAAAGTTAAGAATTTATAGCGAAGCAAAGTCGACGTTAAACGTTTCGGTTTTGATGAACCTTCTTCATCAAAACCGAAACGTTAAGCGTTGACTTTCCTTAGCAATAAATTCTTTACTTATGATGAACTAGTTTGTTTTTCAATTTTCCTCAATACTGTCGGATTCCTTTCCATTATTTACTGCCACACACACACACACATATATTAAAAAATCATTAGTCAAACTGGTTGATGTTCTAGGTATCAAAAAGAATATTAGGTTTATAAGGCCCCAAAATAAACACCGGATTGTCCTAGTGGATACGTAGCACAGTGGATATAAGCGTTGGATTTAAAACAGTTCTAAGTGACAGTTCTGGACTGCAGGTTCAATCCTGGTTAAGGGTAACAGTAATATAGAATAATAAATAACACAGCTTAACACTTGTAAAAAACGAGAGCAGGGTTGGGTTTGAAGTTCCGTGGTAAATCCCGTCCCGATTACGACAGGAAGGCTCCTGCGTTCGTAAAGTAATACCTGAAGAAGGCCGGTGGGTGCATCGGACGAAACGTTGATAAAGATGGGGATAATAGTCCGAAGAATCGTAATACTACAAAATATGCATAATATTTATAAAGTAAAAAGTAAAGTCAAGGGTGATCCGAAGGTTCCTTTTTCAATAACTACTATACACACCACGATGTAGGGGAGGGAGCTACTAAATCCCTTGGATTGTTCCATTTTACCCTTGATCCGTACTTTATAAGGCTGAGTGTTAAGCAAAGCGGAATCAAGTACCATTTTTTGAGTCTTTTGTATGACTCAACTTGGAATTGAACCCTGGTCCCTCGGACCACGGGCGAATACTCAACTCATTAGGCTAATAGCCCGGTAATATATTATAATATAAAATAGCCCGGTAATATATTATAATATAAAATTAAGGAAGCTTCAGCAAAAAATTGAACATGTGAAATGTTTATTTTATGAATCTAGGCCATTCTTCTTTGTTAGGCGGAGAACTTTTCAACATTCCTTCGTCTTGATCAACATGTATCGGACTGTCGTTCTTATCTTGGTTGCTACGTTGTGAACGTAGCAACCAATATACACAGTGGATTTCTTCAGGTGTCTTTAGTGTTCTCATTTCATTGTCCATGTCTTGAGAAATTCCGAATCAGTTCATTCACAACTTTTATCTATTTTGCTGTGGAGAAGGCCGGAGAGTACAGAGGCCGAAACGTAGTGAATATAACGACCAAGCTAGCGACAATATTCCGAGAGATTTTGTGAAAAATAACGCCACATCTCAGAAATACAGACCAGTTTCAGTTTCTTTGTTTAATGGCAGATCATCCTTCGAGGGTTATTTAATGCCAAAACCATTCTTGTACAATGAGAGTAGTGATACAATTTAACCAATAGTTAGCACAGTCAACAGAGCAGTAGAACACGCCGTCTGCAAATTTTGCAGAGAAGTAAGCCCCTTCCTTTCCAACGAGTGTCCCGGATATAATAATAAACCACCTAATGGTGAGGCTCCACTCCTGGAGCTCTGGAGAATGTGGATACCTCTTCATTGCCATTACTCCCAGGTTCACTCAAACACGTAGTACTATCTGTTAGGGTTTCATCTATGGGTTAAATAGAACTGTTTAACCAATTCACTGCATACATACAAATCATCATCATCAAGTCGTGCCGCCAGCACGGATATCCCTGACCCTCTCTCGCCGTTGCTCCCAATCATTCATCGCTTTTGGCAGGTCTTCAGGGTTACATCCTGTGTCCTCACATAGCTGCTGTATGTATGTTCGAGCTGATTGTCCTGCTTTTGCTTGGCCATATGCGGGGGTCCATAGGAGTACATCACTGATAGGTTCGTCCTTGCTTCTCCAGCAGTGTCCTGCGTGTCTGGTTCGTCTAACTTGTATAGTTTTCGTGATGGGAGGCAAGTGGCCGTATAGTTGGTGTCTTGTGGGATGTTGACACCAGGACTTGTTCAATATTGCTCTCAACATTCTGGTGTAATTGCTGTCTAATTTCTTCTTCAGCCGTTTAGTTAGCGTCCAAGTAGTGCATCCATATAACAGTATCGATACAACCGCTGCCTGGAAGAAACTGCGTTTCATTTTATCGGTCAGGTCTAATTTCCCTATGATCGAGAGCCTATTGATAGCTGTCCATGCTTTCGTTAGTCGTGTGTCGATGTCTTTTTCGGTTAATGAGACGCTACTTCCTAGGTAGGTGAATTTGTCTACTAGTTTCAGAGAGGCTCCGTCTAGTGTGGTAATGTCGCCTGTTTGGTTGTAACACATATATTCAGTTTTGTGTGCATTGACATGGAGACGTTAAATTGAATTGTTAGCGTTAAATAGCAATACTGGAAAGCATTTAACAGTTAATTCACCACCTTATCTATTTCGCTCTGGAGAAGGCCGGAGAGTACAGTGGCCGAAACGTTGTGAAAATAACGACCAGGCTAGGGTCAATATTTCCAGAGATTTTGTGAATAATAACGCCACATCTCAGAAATACAGACCAGTTTCAGTTTCTTTTTTTAATGGCATATCATCTTTCGTGGGTTATTTAATGCCAAAACCATTCTTGTACAAGGAATGTATTTTAAGCCAGTGCGAACTAAAATTATTTGAAGGGAGGTTTTTCTCAACTTTTCTTAAGTAATTAATATGAAAACCTTCCAAAAGTAATGTATACACAATTCAAGATTGGTATGGATACTTACATGTAAAAAAAATTATAGGTCATTGATAATATATAAATATAACATTTTTTGTGTGTGGGGAGTCCCTATAGTAAGATGGCCAACATTGTGGTAAGTAAGTTTAAACTCTAGTAGCACTTTTACCTAGGTAGGTGAACTTGTCAAGTAGTTTCAGAGAGCTACTGTTTAGTGTGGATACGTCGCTTGTTTGATTAAAGCACATATATTCCCTTTTTTTTGTGCCTTGGCATGGAGGCCAATACCTGCAGCGGCTCGTTACAAACTACGTAGCAGGGTTTCGGCTTGGATGGGTATATTTGCCGGAAGCGTATATGTCATCGGCGTAGTCGGCGTCGGTAATTGTTTTTGCTGGGTACCTTACGCGACTAGCAAAGGCATGGGCAGCTAACGATAGACTATCGGTCATATGGAAGTCAGACCTGACCGATAAAATGAAACGCAGTTTCTTCTAACCAGCGGTCGTGTCGATACTGCTATATGGATGCACTACATGGACGCTAACTAAACGGATGGAGAAGAAGCTTGACGGCAACTACACAAGAATGCTGCGAGCAATATTGAACAAGTCCAGGAGGCAACACCCCACAAAGCAGTAGCTGTACGGCCACCTACTATCCATCACGAAAACTATCCAAGTTAGACGAACCAGACATGCAGGACACTGCTGGAGAAATAGGGACGAGCTCATAAGTGATGTATTCCTGTGGAACCCTTTGCATGGACGAGCAAATGCAGGGCAACCAGCTCGAGAGAGGGTCAGGGATACCCATGCTGATAGTGTGACATGTTCATGATGATGATGATCATCATCATTTTTATATTTACTCTCTGGCTCATTCCCTTGGGATAAACATGAACCCCTTATCCCCCACTCCACCCAGGTATGGGGTTAATATTACCACTACTATTCCTCTACAAAGATGGCTTTGACATTAAATAACCCATGAAGGTTGATATGTAATTAAACAAAGAAGTAATACTATTGTGAGCAAACAAATTAGCTCTAACTCATTTAAAATAAATTTACCCAAAAATTATTCACTAATCATATATAGATTTACGTACATAATAAAAGCCACTGCTATCTCATTCTTTAATTCCCTAAATACTCGTCCTGTCTTTTATAATATTTCTCCTTAGTTGAGCAGATCCATTTTAAATAGCTACAATATATTCCATCTTTAGTTAATATACTCCACATATATAATAAGTTTTATGCTTTCAATTTTTGTCTTTCTTTTTCTTCCTCTTTTTGATTCGAAATCTTTCTCGATGGACAAACGTAACAAATTCTATACAATATTTCTAAGTCAAATAACGTAATTCAAAGCAAACGCTAATTCACCAATTAAACGGCCAACTTTTTCTTATTATACAAATTTTCCCCTAGGTTTTTGTATTTTGCATTTTCAAACATTCATCGTTGACTTAACATCGCTAATATCACCCCTCATAGTCCTGATGATGGTTCAGTAGAACCGAAACGCTACAGTGTCGACTTCTCAATAAATATCTCCTTCCACTTGGGTTACCTTGTTATCAATTTTTCTAAATATATACATGTGTATAAACAGGATACGTTTGTGGCGCAATGGTTAGCGTTGCAGGAAATGGATACGGTGAAACGAGTTCAAATCCTGGACCGAGACTGTTGGCATTTCACATAGGGCTAATATTCTTCGTAAAAGTATGAAAAACTTTTTTCTCTCTCTCCAGCTATGGCTAAATAGTAAGACAGACTGGGCTCTTCAAACTTGGTACGGCAACTAGTCTAGGAGAAAGAAAAACTCTTAATTTAAACCTGTCAAACTCCGGTCAAAATCGACCTTGTGTCGAACCCTACACATACATAGGGTGTGTATGTGTATATTTTTATTTTTCGTCATACGACGTGTGAAAGCACGTGCGATACCCTGTCCTCATCAGCCGCCAACCAAGGGTGATAACACAATTTCGGTAGCTCAAGGCGGTACTGCCACTTCTGGCGCTACCAAGCAGCTTTTGCCACCGGACAGGGTATTAAGAGATCAATTAAGAGCAGAGACTACATTGGACGTTAATCTTCATTTTTAGTGGGCAGTTAGTGATTTAATAAAAAAAACAAACAAAAAAAAAACGCGTTTACTTTCGGTCGTTAATGTTATTACGCGTTTACAGTAACCGCTTTTTACGTCATCACACGGGAATGGTGGTTCCGCGTGTATTTCCTTCATGCTGAAAACTTCCCGCTTTCGACCAAATCCAATTTGATGCATATTGCGCCGAAAATAGTCTAGGTAGACAGAATTTGAACAGAACTATTTGTGATTCAAAAACAAGAGTCTTCCTATCTTTGCTGTCAAACGCTCGACTGTTAACACCTCCCCAGGCAAATGACTTTTGAATCCCTGACCAAATTTGTGTGAGTCTTAAGTAGTGCCTGCTACAATCCCAAGAAGCCCGCCTCTGATTGGCTGAAACAGTCTTATTCAAATTAAACCAACCTACAATTTGTTATGCGAAGTTCTCAGGTTCAATTCCTGACAGGCCAAACAGACGCGCGGTCGTTTGCGTCTATTACACTATTAACGGAGATGCCCGTGGAGTAATGGTTAACGAGTGGAGATGCCCGTGGAGTAATGGTTATCGTCGTAGGAAATGGACACGGCGATACGAGTTCAAATCCTGGACGAGACTGATTGCATTTCACATAGCACTGATACCCTTGGGAAAGGTATGAATCCAATTATTCCCCCTCCAGCTATGGGTAAACAGTAGGGCAAACTAGGTTCTTCAGCCTTGGTGAGGCAACTAGTCTAGGAGAAGGAAAACTCTGAATTCAAACCTGTTAAACTCCGCTTTAAAAAATCGACCTTGTGTCATATCCTGCCCGAGCGGAGGGGTTAGGTAAATATCATTACACTATTAACGAAACGAAATCATATTTTTCTAACCGCAGACAAAAATAGTCTATGTAGACAGAATTTGAACAGAACTATTAACGAAACGAAAAAACATATTTGACACAAACAACAGAATATGAGAATGAAAGTGCAATTTTTTAAAAGTTAGATCGATTACGCCCCCAAAAAATTCTAAAGCAAAGGTTATTTTTCCTGTTACTTCCATATTAAGAATCCCCCGGTTGGGAAGGGAGGGGTAAGAATATTCCAACTGTATCCCCTACAGAGGGGAGGGGTAAGACTCCCCTTTAAGAAAATGTAATGTGTCACTAAACTACATTTGATGGCGAGGCTCCAGTCCTGGAAATTTGAGAAGTGTGAAATACTCTTTCAATGCCGTTGCCCACAGGTCAACTCTAGCTCGGGGAAGTAATGCCTGTCAGGATCCCATCTATGGGTCAAATAAAAAAGTAAGTAGTAAAGTTAGCGACGGTAGTCGAGGGCGACCCGAAGGCTCCCTTTTCAATAGCTACTACACCGAGTTGTAGGGGAGGTCGCTACTCCTTTCCCTGGATGCTCCACTTTACCCTTGATACGAACCTTGTAATGCTGAGTGCTAAGCAAGTAGGTATCAAGTACCATTTTTAAAGTCTTTGGTAGGACCTGACCTGGGATTGAACCCCGGTCTCCCGGATCATTGGCGAACACTCTACCAACTAGACCAATGAGCCGTCATGGGTCAAATAGACCTGTTTAAAAATCATACATATTCGACAGGAATGCAATTCCTTAACCTCCAAGCATAAGTAACAATCGAGAGGTTAACATTCCGTTAAAAAAAAATCCAAATTGAAAACGAAATACGTATCATAGATGAAGCTCTGTCAATCATCAGTATATAAATATACTTGTAACTATCTTTCGTGTATGTCACGCGAGGAAAGGGGAGAATGATATTTATATACCCATAAAGAGAAAAAAAGCAAGACATCAATTACGTTCATCGTCCGACCACTTAATCCACCCACTCTCCTAACTCCAACTGTAGAGAGAAACGTTCAGTTTCACAAATTCGAAAACAAGAGGAAAAGAAAAGTTGCCATTTAAAGGATTTTGAAATTCCAGTGAACCAAAGAGTGAAAATAAAAGAATCAAAAGACAGACAAATACCTGTATCTTGCCAGAGAGCTGAAAAAGCTGTGGAACGTGAAGATGACGGTGATACCAACTGTAGTTGGAGCCCTGGGAACGGTCCCCAAAGGCCTGGAAAAGAGACTAAAGATCAGAGGAAGAATCGAGACCATTCAGACCACGGCACTATTAAAATCAGCCAGAATACTTCGAATAGTGCTGGTGATCTGAGGAGTCTTGCTGTCACTCAGAAGAAAAAAAAACACACACTACTTAAAACTAGTGTTAAAACCTCAGAGAGAATAAAAATCATAGTTCATGCATTCATTACTTTTTCGGCAACTTGAGGCAAATTCATTGACGGTTTTGAATTCAAAAACAAAAAAAGGGCGGGTTAATGAAAATTTAGTTAAATTAGGGAATTATATATACAGAGAGGAAGATGAAACGGATAATGTTAAAAAGAAAGTTATCCAATCTAATAATAAAAAAGGGAGCACACACGCAAACAAAGATTAATTTTGTAAAAGAAATTCAAGTGATGAATGAATAAAATATACGTTTCAGGAATTTCATGATATTTCCTGTTTAAAAAAAAAATTTAAAAATATATATATATGGGGTGGGGTAATGGTTATCGTAATAAATAATGGACATGGCGACACGATTTCAAATCCTGGACGAGATCGATTGCATTTCGCACAACACAAACCTTGGGGAAGGTATGAATCCAATTATTCTACCTCCAGCTATGAGAAAATAGTAAGGCAGGTTGGGTTTTTAAGCCTTGATTAGGCAACCAATCTTGGAGAAGAAAAACTGAACTCAAACCTGTTAAATTTCGCTTAAAAATTGACTTTATGTCATATCCTGCCCCTCCGGAGGGGCTGTTAAAACATATATATATATATATATATATATATATATATATATATATATATATGTGTGTGTGTGTGTGTGTGTGTGTGTGTGTGTGTGTGTGTGTTTTGGTAGTATGTCATTGTTCAAACAAGCTTTGTTATAGACCTCGGAGTATTTTTCTTATGATCTTCATGTTTAAACATTCAAGTCATCTGGTTTCTTTTCGTGTGTCGGGATCCAAGTGAAGAAGAACTTGTCCCATATTTACCCGAGCGCTTTCAACCATGGCTTTGGTCATCCTCAGAGGAACTATTCTTTTTTTGTAGTTTTTTTTTTTTTTGTCTCTATGATGTGAGTTTTATTTATTTGGAAGAGTTTTTTTAAATTATCACCATTATTATTATATATGTTTGGTCCATTCAGTTAATATACATATACACACGGAATATACAGAGGTAATATACACAAGCTACGTCATATACACAAGATAGATAGATAGATAGATAGATAGACAGACACACACACACACACACACACACACGTATATACGTTGGTTTAACCTCAACTATCCTATCGAGTCGACTTATAATGCATCTCCCTGATACCAGTTCAATACCACATCTAAAAAACATTCCTACCCAAAAACTGAGTTACGGAAAATTCTTACCGAAGACACAATATTAGAACTACAAAATATCAAGCAAAAATTACAGATTCTTGTGAGGCGCCCCATATTAGAAAGAAACTACCTAAACTCAATAGAACCAATTTCAAATCCAGTACTAATGAACTTAAACGCCTCAAGCTACTGCTGGTACCTACAGAACCAGTTTAAAAATAACGCTTCAACACGCCAGATTAAATAATAAATGCTCAACACTTACAAAGTAATAATGTACATGCAAAAGTCACATCACTTTTGCCATATACACACCCCTGATGATGGTCCAAGATCGGAGGGAAAGTACTAGGGAACCAATTAATAATGGAAGGTTTATTAACGAATTCCCGCCGGATACCATGAAATCGATGCGGCGACTCAAGAGGATAAATCCAAAGATGTATAGACAAAGGATGTTTTTATTGTTTAATCATATATATATCTCATACGCTCACAAACACAGGTAATTATATATATGTGTGTGTGTGTGTGTGTGTGTGTGTGTGTGTGTGTGAGATCCAGGAGACCGGACTTCAATCCCAGATCGAGTCATACTTAAAACTCAAAAAATGTTACTTTATGCCTACTTGCTTAACACTCAGCATTGTAATGTACGGATCATGGGTTAGTGGATCGATTCAATGAAAGGAGTTGCACCCTCGCTTACATCTCAGTGTAGTAGCTATTGAAAAAGGAGCCTTCGGGTCGCCCTCAACTACGGGCGACCTAATCACTTACTATATACACACAATACATATATGCATCATATATATATATATATATATATATATATATATATATATATAGTCATCCACAGACAGACTGTTTCGTTGTATCACAACTCTTCAGTGTGGCTAGATACGCGAGATTCTCGAAGCTGGTATCGAAAACCAGCTGACTCACACACAAATAGAGACCAATTCCCCTTTCTACTTGCTTTCAACTAAACAGCGGAGACTCACCTTGAGCAGGTCTATTCGCAAGAAGCACTTGATAATCTGTGTAGTCGGCATCACTAATAGTTTATGTGGGATATTGACGGCTTCTTGCCTTCTTTAGTGTGAAACCATTTTTACATGAACTCAGATAAAGCTGAGTTAAATATGTTTTAATCAAGATGGTGGCATCTCGTCATTAAATTGCAAGCCTCTGAAACAAGTAGAACAGTTCATATACCTCAGTAGTAATATCTTCTCAACAGAAAGCAATATCAACATATGTAAAGGTAAAGCATGCGCTGCAAAGTCTGACATATTTGGAGAAAAGGATAGCTGTTTTGAACAAATCCTGGAAGAAGTGCCCTGCAAAACAGCAGCTGTATAGCCACACACACACACACACACACACACACATATATATATATATATATATAGATAAATAAAATACATAAAAAATTTCATATATGATATATAAATAGACATACATACATATATATGTATATCTACATACATGAATAATATGTAATAAAGATACTCTCTCACACACACATACATATATATTACACACACACACACACAATATACATATATGATAAATACATGCACATAGGCATTATATATATATATATATATATATATATATATATATATAATACGTAATGTAATGATATACATATATAATAAATATAAATTTTCATATATAATACATAGATATACATACATATATATATATGTATATCGACATACATGTATGATATGTAATAAAGATACGCGTACACACACACACACACACACACACATATATATATATAATTAATTATCCATTGGGTCTGAAGAAGTCCTGTATTAATTTTTTCTTCATGTTTTTGGTTCACACCAAAATACAGGGTGGAAATAAATTTATAATCCTGAATTAACCGGTCTTTGTTTTTTTCTTAAAGAAAAAAAAAAAAAAAATATATATATATATATATATATATATATATATATATATATATATATATATATATATATATATATATATGTATGTATTATTCGGTCAAGTTAAACCAGAGTTTGGAGTAATTCCTTCAGGACAAGAAAATCATTCAAGAGCTGAACATTTAATTTTCCTGGTAGAGAGCTCAATGTAATTTATTACAGAGCAATATTTCTTTAAGAAAAAAATCAAAGACCGGTTCATTTAGGATTATAAATTTATTTCCATTCTGTTTTTCAGTTTCTGGTGTGAACCAAAAACACGAAGAAAAAAATTTATACAGGACTTCTTCAGATCCAATGGATAATTAATTAAAACAGAATAGATACGTGGGGTGGAGGAGGAGGGAGAGAGATTAAGGAGTTACCTCCTCGTTTTTATTGAATTTCGTTTTATTTTAATTTTTCAAATTTCTTCTGTCAGTTATAATTACGGTAATTTAACTTTTTATTTATTTGTTTAATTCATTTTCTTTTAATGTTAGGTTCGATAATTAACTTTTAAGAGAAATATTAATGCTTATATTAATTTCGATACCATTTAATTAGCTACCTATTTTTTCTAGTGTGTATGTTGGATACGTTTTTTTTCCTGGTTACTCTTTTTATTTCTATGTTTTTAAAATTTTTATCGTTTAAATTTAATCTTATGTCTACATCTAGCTATTAATTCCCTTCTCTTATTTAATAACTTATCAGGCCACTTATGTGTTAAAATATAGATTTTCTCTTCTAAGCATAAATTGCATCTACCGTTAAAACTATTTGGAGTATTTGATTTTTTCAAATAGACCATTCTATCTCAGGGGTTAATCCTTTGTTTTTTAAACACCAGAATTGTTTCGATAGTGTCCTATGGTGTTTTAGGTGTTCGTGGGAGAAGGTAAATTTATGGTTAAAATATCTCTCCTTCCATTTAGTGATGCCAATCCGATATAAGTTTCTTATCTGTGATATTTTCTTTAGGGTAAATTATGACTTGATATATTACATTATTTAAATTACATAGTCCATTCACAGGATAAATGTCTCGGGGTTTACAATTACATTCTTTTTTTATACTGTTATTATTGTTATTATTATTATTTATTTGATCCTGAAAATCTTTAGTTATATTTTTATTATGGCTATTAATTATTTGAAAAATATTTTTCGTGCAAGAGTAACTTATTTTTAACGTTTTTCTGTTAAGTATTTTTAGTAGTTTATTTCCGTGTTTAAAATGTTTATCTACTAGTTTCAAAAAATATTTTCCTATATTTATATTAGTTAGCCTACAGAACGGGGGGTTGAACCATATTTATTTTCCTTTTTCTATTTTTACGTCTATTTTCCTTATTTATTTCATTATTATTACCCTTAGGCACCTTCTCTTCTTTATAGGTAAAGTTTTTCTTTATAGCCGCTACTTTTTAGTGCATCAATATACATTTACTACTTTTCCGGAATATTTCTTCATTTACCGATAGATTTCTTATTCTTACGTTTACAGCTTTTGGAACTTGTTTGATTATAGCTTTAGGGTGGTTTGAATTTACGTTAATATATGAAGGGGACTGATCCATTTTTATAAAAGGTTTATATATATATATATATATATATATATATATATATATATATATATATAATAAATACATGCACATAGGCATATATATATATATATATATATATATATATATGATAAATACATGCACATAGGCATATATATATATATATTATATATATATATATATATATATATATATATGATAAATACATGGACATAGGCATTATATATATATATATGATAAATACATGCACATAGGCATTATAAATATATATATATATATATATATATATATATATATATGATAAATACATGCACATAGGCATTATATATATATATATATATATATATATATATATATATATATGTATGTGTGTGTAAAAAGGAAAATGAATGAAACGAATACATTTTTATCTAAAATAAAACTCAATTAAAACTATTCTGCTTTTTCAAAAAATAATAACTAAAGATTTATTCTGTGACTGAACACTAATAGTAAAAAAAAAAAAAAAAAAAGTTTATTAGAGACTAAAAATAAAAAAAATCATGAAAATGTTTAATTCCTTTCACCAGTATAGGGTTAAATAATCTTATTTAATATTTTAAACGTAAACTAAAAAGAAAAAAAAAATAAAATAAAGTTTTCGTTTGAATTACTGTGAGACGCCTTGGTTGATTTGTTGGGTTTTATGACATATCAACCCTTTTAGATTATTTAATGCCAAATCCTTTTTATACATTTTTTAATAAATAATTTGTCACCGATAGTTTGTAGATAAATATTCTTAAACGAGCCAGGGTTGCACATAGTTAAACGGTTTTAAGTATAAAAAATGTTAAATAATTTCTATTTGACCCATAGATAGGACCCTAACAGATACAACTACTCTGGGTCAGAGTGGACCTGGGAGTAACGGCAATCAAGAGTTACTTCGCTCCAGCTATGGGTAAATAGCAGGACAGACTAGGTTCTTCAGCCTTGGTGAGGCAACTAGTCTAGGAGAAGGAAAACTCTGAATTCAAACCTGTTAAACTCCGCTTAAAAATTGACCTTGTGTCATATCCTGCCCGAGCGGAGGGGTTGGTAAATAGGATCAAGAGTTACTTCGCATTCCTCAAAGCTCCAGGACTGGAGACTCACTATCAGATATTTTAGTGTCATATGCAGGACACTCGATGGAAAGAGAGGGTCTTACCCTACCGCACAAATACAGTCGGAGGTAATCGATAGCCCAAACAGACTGGGCCAATTAATAGGCGAAATCCTTCAACTACAAATAAGGACACATTTTTAATTCTTAGCTCTTTTCTTCCTCCACTGATTTTCCTGAAATCTTTTTAGTCCAGTCATGGATCGGGTACTTCTGCTAATATATATATTTATACACCCACACCTATTTACATACGCACAAACACACGTATTTATAGAGTGTTTGCCAATGGTTCAATCCCAGGTCGAGTCATACTAAAGACTCAAAAAAATAGTACTTGATACCTCCTTGCTTAACACTCAGTATTATAAGGTACAAATCAAGGGTAAGTGAAGCATCCCAGGGAAAAGAGTAGCGCTCTCTCCTGAACCTCGGTAGAGTAGCTAATCAAAACGAGAGCCTTCAGGTTACCCAGTCGACCAACTTATTTATGTATAAGTTGGCGACTGTAGTCGAGGACAACCCCAACTTATTTATGTATAAGTTGGCGACTGTAGTCGAGGACAACCAGAAGGCTCCCTTTTCAATAGCTACTACACCTGGGTGTAGGGGAGGGCGCTACTCCTTTCCCTGGATTTACCCTTTATACGTACCTTATATTGCTGAGTGTTAAGCAAGGAGGTTTCGAGTACCATTTTTAAAGTCTTTGGTATGACGCGACCTTGGATTGAACCCAGGTCTCCCGGACACACACATATTTGAACATGACCAAAAACGGTTGCCTTTTGTTAGTTTTGTTCTTTGTTTTGTTTTTCGTTTTGTTTTGTTTTTTTTAGGCGGGGAGGCTGTTTTGTTGTTGTTAACTCGAAGTGACCTTCAAAAAAAAAAAAAAAAAAAAAAAAAAAAAAAATCAAGTTCCAGATTTTAATCCATCAAATTTAATTAAAGAATATTAATTAATAACATATCATTTTCGTGTAAACAAATTCTCATATCTAATTTTGTTAAATGAGTTGCTTGTTGCGGTTTGTTTGTTTTTTTATACGAGCCTAACATCCGTTAAAGATGATAGTATTCATGGGTCAGCATTTTCTGTCTGGTTAAGGGGTTAGTGAGCATTTTCTGTCTGGTTAAGGGGTCAGTGAGCACTTATCAAATGCTCACATTATCAGTTGTGTGTGTTTGCCTAACTTGGTATTTTAGAGAGAATTACAATCTTTTGGCTGGGTAGGCGGTCATTGACCAACAAATATAGGATTAGACCGAGAGGTCCAATGATCTACCTTAAGCTATAATCCGGCATCCGTGCCTGGACCCATATTTGGGTCCATGTCCAGTTACGTTCAACAGGCTCACATTGCACGAAATGAGCCGATGACTAGCAAAGTCCAGCAGGGTTCCTTCCTCTTATCCCCACTTTAAGCCGACCTTCAGGTCATTGACCTTGTGTCAAGTCCTGTCTGGTGGGAGGCAGAGACAAAATTCTATCATGCTGTAATGGCTAAAGAGGTGGACTGCGGTCTCAAAGTGAGCGAGTTCGAAATCTAGTCGTGCCACGTTCACTTTCTGACCAATACCGTCGGGAAAAGGTAAGGATTCTCTTATCCACACTCTCAACTATAGGTTAAATAGTATCTACTACAAGAATGGCGATGGCATTAAATAAACCACAAAGGTTGATATGCCATTAAACAAAGAAACTAATCAAACTTATTTTTGAGTTAATTCTGTTCAAGAAATGTTACACTTGCCTATTTAAGTTGCAAACAGGGTTCTCTTTTTGTCAATATTCGATGAGGGGGGAGAATGAATGAAAGAAAAAGAAAAAAGAAAGAAAAAGAAAAAAGAAAGAAAAAGAAAGAAAAAGAAAAAAGAAAGAAAAAGAAAAAAGAAAGAAAGAAAAAAGAAAGAAAGAAAAAAGAAAGAAAGAAAAAAGAAAGAAAGAAAAAAGAAAGAAAGAGAAAGAAAAAAGAAAGAAAGAAAAAGAAAAAAGAAAGAAAGAAAAAGAAAAAAGAAAGAAAGAAAAAGAAAAAAGAAAGAAAGAAAAAGAAAAAAAGAAAGAAAGAAAAAGAAAAAAGAAAGAAAGAAAAAGAAAAAAGAAAGAAAGAAAAAGAAAAAAGAAAGAAAGAAAAAGAAAGAAAGGAGGAGAAAGAAAGAAGGAGAAAGAAAGAAAGAAAGAAAGAAAGAAAAAACAGGAAAAGAAAGAAAACAAGGAAAGAACAATGAAAAAAAGAGAACGAAAAATAAATGAAAAAAAAAAAACACCCTTATTAATGTAAGAAGGTTTAAGGTTTCGCATTTATAGCATTTACCATTTTAATTTTGCAGATTTGGCATAATTTTTGGTAAAATGCAAACAAGGAACTGATGAAGGCGTTTTTTTTTTTTAGATTGTTTTTTTCGTTTTTGATTTTTTTTTTTTATCTAACAGAACAAGCCTAGATGTTGTAGTGATAGTGGCAGAGAAGAAAGGATGATGTTCCTCATAAAATGCCAGTTTAGTGAGGCTTCTTACGACAATGAAAAAACTAATCTAAATGAAAATAAGTCTTGAGCACTAGTATAATCATGTCACGACGTTGAATATGGGTTTACAAGACACTGCAAAGTTTTCTTACAGTACAGGTTGGTGGGGTTCGTTATCACAGAACATAGTAAAGTTATTATTCTGAAGTAAGTGCATCTATTTGCAGAATTCAGATAAAACGGCCTACCTGTTACAGCGGAGAAAAAGAGAGAGAGGGGGGGAGAGAGAGAGACCTTAGCTGCCTAGTTGGTAAGGCTCGGCATCAACCTGAAACTCATACAAAAGAAATATATCTTACCCTCCAGAGAGGAGTGCCCGTGGTGTAGCGGCTACCGTGCTAGAGTGTGACATCGTAGTGAGCGAGTTCGAACTCCAGTCGCGCTATTATGTTCACTTTCAGATTACTACCCTTGGGAAAGGTTCAAACCCCTTTTATCCTTGCCAGCTAACGGATTTTAAATAGTACAACTACTGTTTTTCTACAAGGAAGACTTTGGCATAAAATAACCCATGACGGTTGATATGCCATTAAATAAAAAAAAAAACAACAACCAGGTCTTATACTCCAAAAGAATGGTCAGTCTAGTGTGTCATAATGGGGAAAATATCGACATGGACTGACATCAAAAACTATTAGAAAAATAGATATCTTGTCTCGCAGATCAGTTATATATACCGAGTAGTGAGTTCGATCCTCACTAAGTATGCTATGTTCAGTAGTAATTCACAAATCTTTTTGCTTAGATGTGGCACAAGGCCATATAAATGGGGCACCCAATGCTATGCTTAATAAATGTCAATGATTGACCAAAAAGTGATACCTGTATTTCCTTCACCCTAAAAGATGGGGTGGAGGCATTGTTAATTTTCAGAAGTCATGCTCGTAACTGTCATTAATAGAAAACTTTTTCAATAATTTAGACGATGAAAGGCAAAAATATTCAACAAATAGCAAAACCGCTCTTTAATAGTATACCTTCCGACTTTTTTGATAATTTTGACAGCATCTTTGAGATATAGCTACAAGTAAAAACATTTTCCTTAGAGAAATATTTTTTGTTTTTAAAAGGTTGCCACTTTACTAAGCTTACCTTAGTTTAGAAGTATAAAGCACTCTGTGAGAAACGAACTCACTAACAATAGTCCGTTAGCCAGACGCTAACCATGCTAGTAGGAAGGAGTTAATTGATTGTATTTCCGTAAAACGTTCTGTTTAAATCCAGTTTTCGTTTACCTTCTCTATAGCAGTTTTCAATTTGTTTACAACGTATTAATCTTTCTTTGTGATCTTCCCTAAATTTATTTCAAGAATAAAAAAAAAACAAAACAAAAAAAAAACAAAAAGGAAGAAAAAAGGGGGTAGATTTAACCCCCTCAATATAGTGGGGCTTATAGGAAATAGCGTTGTCCCTTTTTAAAAGTTTAACCGATGTTGTCATTTTATAACAAAAAAAAATATTCGTTTTTTTTTCTACGATTCATATTACAGACAAGGTTTATTTAAATTATTTGAAAGCGTTTTTTTTTTTCTTTTGGAGCATAAAAATTTAGTAAAATATTCAAAATAAAACAGGGAGTAAGGAAAAAAATATACTAGAAGTTAAATTTCTACCCCTTTAAAAATGGAGAAAGCTTGTAAACCATGTGATTAGTTTATCCATCGGTAGTTTTTGGCTTTTTTTTAGTAGAGAATGGGAGTTCCACTGACAATTTAAAAACAAATTTTCTCATGTTTTCTAATTAAAATTTGTTATATATTCTTTTTCACGCCCTAAAATAAATCTAACGTTTATAAGTTTGTTTGTTTTTTCTTTGGTGGGGGATGTTTTTAATGATTCAAAAATATAGTTACTGCTGTGGGGGAGCTAAATTAACTGACTTGAAAACTAGATGAAAACAAATCAATCGTACTTCTTTCTCTATGTTAGAATGAAAATAGATAAATAAATTAAACTAAGAAGCTATCGTAAATTGTACAGTACAAAAGAATTAGATTTTTTCGTCTGTTTTGATTGGGGTTTTTTTATGAGTGGGTGCCACAGCTTCGTTTGCCTTACTCATTTCTTAAAATTTAATTACGATCTTTAACAATAAAATAATTAATACCATTAGAATTAATGGTATTATTCTGTAACGTCTCAAATTAGTAAATATACCCCTAAAATTTTCAGAGTCGAAGAAATAATATCCTTTTTTCTGCTTAACACACACAATACAGATTTAACAGACTCATCTTATTTAACAATATATTAAACCACATTATTTATATCTATTTAAATCTTTAAATCATTTTTTTTATAAATAAACAAAAACTATTCGTTATTTATTTATTTATTAAGAGGAAAGATATGTTTACTCACATCATTTTTAAAATGAGTAAAACCAGAGCCAAGCCGGGTTATTTGTCATTATTATTCAAAATAAACTTTTTTTTTTTATTATTCAACTTAAAAATTTGCCATGATAAGTTTCATTTTACAATAAGTCAAAAGAAAAATAATGAAGAAAGTAACAAATGAGACGAAGTAGGCGTGTGGATTGTGATGAATAATTTAAACAATATTTTTTAAAAGTGTAAAATATTTCGACTTACCTGTTTTAGAAGGTACCCAGACTTTAGACAATGATTATCAGTATCCATTTTTGTGATTTCCTAAATTTTACCTTTACAACCAATGTTGTAGTTTTTTTTAGTAATAAAAAAAACCGCAATGAATCTCAAAAGGCCATTCGTTTAAAGTTAATCATTTCCTTTAGGTGAGTTTTTTTTTCTTCCTCAGAACACAGCCATAAAGTTCTTCTACAAGAAGTTTTTTTTTTTGTTGTTTTTAGAAAAAAACCACAACCAAATATCAAAGATAACATTAATAACAAACACTTCCCTAATTTTTTTTTTTCTTTTCTTTTTGGTGGGGTTTCTTCAGGGAAGATACGTGTAGGGGAAGAAAAAGAAAGAGCTTTAAATTAAAAATAGTTGTTTTTTTGTTAGTTTGTTTTTGTTTTTTTAATGTTCGTACTTCTTTTTTTGTGTGTGTGTGTGTTGCCGAAGCAAGCGGATAGTTAACTCTAAGTAAAGTATAAAAGCAACGAATCAACCAATGGAAAGCGGTACATAATACTTTCTCTTAAAGAAAGACGATACACACACGCATTTGACTTTCTAGTTGTCTGCTAGTTTGCCAGCAGTCGCTCTTTAAACACACTCGCTCGTCTGTAATCGGCTGAATGCGTTTTCGCATCAATATTTGGCTGACTGCTTGATGCACCATCATCAGCATCATCATAAACATCATCATTACCATCAACATCTTCGCTATTATTATTAAACCATGAAAATATTTCTTCCTTTTTTTTTTTTTTTTTTCTTCGTCCTCAAATATTTTTTTTTAATGAATTTTATTCTACATCTTCAAGCCTTTTTTTCAGCGAATTTTTCATCTACCAGTACGGCCTCTCGCGTTGTGTAAGGGTTAGCCAGCTAGACTAGCTAAGTGAGTTCGATTCTCACAGGGTGCCCCATACGTCCAACCTTGCGCCAAACTTAATGAATCGCTATTTACTGGGCACGTGGTGTTGTGTAATGGTTAACGAGCTAGGCTAGCAGTCCACTGTTAGTGAGTTCGATTCTCACAGGGTGCCCCATACGTCCAACCTTGCGCCAAACTTAATAAATCGCAATTTACTGGGCACGTGGTGTTGTGTAATGGTTAACGAGCTAGACTAACTATCCCCTTTTAGTAAGTTCGATTCTCACTTGGTGCCTCATATTTCTAGATTTGTACTATGCTTAGTACATTATGCCATTAAGGGAGTAAGAGTTAATAAACTAGGCTAGCAGACCACTGTTAGTAAGTTCGATTCTCACTGTGTGGCTCATACTTTAAACCTCAAACTTAATAAAGTTAAGTTTAGGAATCAATACCTTTAATCATTTTAAAGAAGTTATCCAGAGAAACATTATCAGTAAGTTCTTTTTTAAATTAATACTTTTTTTTTTTATTTGTATTTTTCTAAACATCTTTCTTAAGATGTGTATAAAGGCCAAATTATATATATATCTTATACCACCCATTGGCCGAGTGGGTTGAGCATTTGTCAATTGGCTAGGAGACCAGAGTTCAATCCCAGGTGGTAGTCATACCAAAGACTCCAAAAATAGTACATGATACCACCTTGCTTAAGACTCAGCATTATAAAGTATGCACCAAGGATAAAGTGGAGAAATCCAGGGTAAGGAATATTGCCCTCTCCTGCACCTCAGTGTAGTAGCTATTGAAAAGGGAGCCTTTACTTTACTTTTATATATCTTATTTATGTGTGCATAAGTAGAAATTCTTTTACATCACATATGTTCAAAAAATATTATGGCTGAAATTATTTTTACCCAAACAAGTTTGTTGGGTGTTTGGGTTTTATGGCATATCAACTTTTGTAGGTTAATTAAAGCTAAATCCATTTTTATACAAATAATCAGTTTCAAGCAATTCAATTTAGCATAAGTACACAGTTTAATTGTCAAAAACATTTCTATTTCAAGCTATTCGGTTTAGTCAAACAGTTCTTAATCAGCCAATTCAGTTTAGTATAAGTATAGATTTTATTTACACGCAGTAAAATATCAAAACTGTTCTATATTAAACAATTCAGTTAAGCATAAGTACAGTTTCTATGCCAAAACAGTTCCATTTCAAACAATTCAGTTTAGCATAAGTATCAGTTTAAATGTAAGTACACAGTTTAATTGTCTTGGTTTGATTAGATTTGGTTTGGTTTGGTTTGGTTTTATGCCATATCAACGATTTTAGGTTATTTAATGCCAAATCCATTTTTATACATATAAACAATTCTATTTCAAACAATTCAGTTTAGCATATGAACAGTTTTTGTTTACACACAGTTAAATGTCAAAACAGTTCTAGATCAAAACAATTCATGGTTGGTTGGTTGGATTTTTATGGCATATCATCCCATGTAGGTAATTTAATGTCAAATCTATTTTTATACAAATAATCAGTTCAATTTCAAACCATTCAGTTTAGCATAAGTGGACAGTTTAATAGTCAAAAATATTTCTATTTCAAGCTATTCAGTTTAGTCAAATAGTTCTAATTCAAACAATTCAGTTTAGCGTAAGTATGCAGTTTAGTTCTATTTAACCCATAGATAGGGCCCTGTCAGGTGCAACCACTCTGGGCCAGAGTAGACAGGGGACCGATGGCAATGAAAGGGTACTCTGCGTTCCCCAAATCTTTAGCATTACTGAAACCTCACCATCAGATTGTTTAGTGTCATATCCAGGATATTCATTGGGGAGGGGTCTTACTCCACTGCAGAGGTGCAGTCGGTGTATTCTACAGCCCCAACAGACTGGGCAAGACAGAAATGAAGGATGAATGAAATTATTTATATCTGATAATGATAAATACATTTCTATCTACATGGCTAATATTGATTGTAAAATCCATTATGTGACAAAATATTATACTAGATGTGTTCAAAAAGTGTGAAAAGTGAAGCTTTATTTACCAAGACAGAAATAACCAATGAAGCTATTTTTGTCATATAATAATTGGTACATTTTGTCCTATAACAACTGTTACATTTTGTCCTGTGATAATTGGTACATTTTGTCCTATAACAACTGTTACATTTTGTCCTATAATAATTGGTACATTTTGTCCTATAACAATTGGTACATCTACAAGTCTTATAGTAAATGTAACATCCATTATGGGACAGAGATAGTATTATTTTAGGAATGAACACTAAATGAAATATATAATAAAACTTTATTTGATGATGACGCAAGGCAAAAATCCGTGAAGATTATTAGCGAATTCATAAAACGTATTCATGTACCAAGTTTTATCTGTACGTTTTGGCACACACATACACACACACACATACACACACACACACACACACACACACACACACACACACACACACACACACACACATACCTATATTCATATATGTATATATATATATATATATATATATATATATATATGTATCTTCTTAACTGCCTGATGATTGTTGTTTTACAAAAAAATTCATGAAAACCAGAGTTGCAGAATATTTTCCATGGATTAAATATATATATATCTAACATATATTTATTTATTATTATATAATAGCTCTATCCTAGATATTGAGCACTCTCCATATTATATTGTACTTGGTTCGTGATTAAGTGACGACCAACACTCTTATAATATATATACATATATATATATATATATATATATATATCCAACATAGTCCGCTTGGTGGCCGAGTGGTCTGAAACTTAGTCTATCGTAAAGTTGGACGGGTTTCGATTCCGGCTTCAAGCGTCCTGCGTGTCTAGCCACACTGAAGAGTTCTGATAGAACGAAACAGTCTGTCTGTGGATGTAATATATATATATATATATATATATATATATATATATATATATATATATATATATATATTTTATATATATACATACATTTGTGCTCCATGCACAATCTTGTATGTTTATGGAACAATTCCTTAATCAAATGAAATTAATTCATCATGAATGTTTTTAAAAAAATTTAGAATATATATATATATATATATATATATATATATATATATATTGTCATCCACAGACAGATCTATTTCATTCTATCAGAACTCATTAGTGTGGCTAGACAGGCTAGATTCCCGATATATATATATATATATATATATATATATATATATATATATTTCAATCATACATCATAGATGCATCAGGGAGGTCTTCAGTGATGCGCTGTCTTCATTGCCAATTTCGGGTTATTTCTGCATCATATCAGCTCCGACAGTAACCCCGGCTTGACTCTGAAATATATATATATATATATATAATATATATATATATATATATAAGATATGATTCAATCCAATAAATACATAGTGGGGAATAATTTTCAAAAATAATCAAATGAATAAATAAATAAACAGAAAACAAATGATTATGATTTATTAAATTAGCTAATGAATTAGAAATTGGATTTCATTGTAATTTGGGGGGGGGGGATAATTAACATTAGTTTTAGATTTTTTACTTCATTTTAATGATAAAAATTGATATACTAAAATTGAAAATTGATGTTCTAAAAATTAGATATGTTGGAATAATTTTTTTTTATTATGAATGTTTGATTTTTTGCCATGTATTATTGTAACTGTAAATTTTTCTTCAGTTCAATTTGAAGTATGATCAAAACAGATGTTGTTTTACATGCCATAATAATTTGATATTTATTGTTACTTGAAGGTTTAGACTTGCTCTGTTATAGCGGTTGTGAATGTGAATGTTAAAAAAAAAAATTATTTTAATCCAATTATTGTTTGATCTGAAGAAGTCCAGTTAATTTTTTAGAGCATTGATTTATATCAATGCTTTTAACGGGATGGAAATAAATTTATTATCTTAATGTGACCAATTGTTTGTTTTTTTAAGAGAATATATATATATATATATATATATATATATATATAATATATATATATATATATATATATATCATAAGAGTGTTGGTCGTCTCTTAATCACTTTGTAGTTATGTGTTGAACCAAGTGCAATATAATATGGAGAGTGCTCAATATCTAGGATAGAGCTATTATATAATAATGAAAATAAATAAATATATATTCGATATATATGTATTTATTTATTATCATTATTATATATATATATATATATGTATATATATGGGGTGGGTGGAAGGGACACCAGTCTAAAGACAAAGCTGTGCTGAAGGCAACCCTTCTTGGAGAAATTAATTCCAAAAGAAAGAAGCTCCAGTGTCAAATCTCTACAAACTTGTAGGTGTCTTTTGACAGTAAAAATTTAAGAGTAGATACTCTGGAATAAAAAAAACCTGCAGTTTCTATCGCCATTTCTTATCTTGCTGTGCTTGTCACAGGGATGTCGCTATGAAGACCCAAAGTATGGCATGAGTTTTGTACAAGTATATGTCCACTATAATCTAATGACGTACAGATATCTTATTACTGTATAATCTTACACATTTCATATATTTTTCACCAGCTGAATTAGTAATTAACCAGGTTGTTTGAGTTGTAATTTTGTTTAAGATGGCTATCATCTGTCAAGATTGGTGGTGAAGAGGGCTATCATCTGTCAAGATGTAACAGTTATCATATCTATCTATCTATCTATCTATCTATCAAGATACAAATTTTGTTGTATCCCGATCCCGGTAACCTATTAAATCAGAGATGTGATTTAATAGCTAGATGTAGGCATAGAAATAAAGTTAAACTATAGTTGAAAATTTGAGTAAATAGTCAAAGTTAATTTTTAACTATAATTCCTTACATTGATATAGATATTTTAATATGGGTAAAAGAAGTCTTACCATGAACGGCATGGGTTTTGGTACCTTTCTAAGAAAAAATTATGACATACTAAAATTAAAATTGATTATTTTATTAGAAATGGTTCGAAATTTGAATATGTATTCCTGGAATTGCTAAATTGTTAATTTTATTGGTTTTGTAGTTGTCATAATCTGAAACGAGAAAGGACCGGAAGTAGCCTTACATGGGTAAAGGCTATACATAGCTGAAATGGATTTCGTTTTCTCCCTCTCTTTCCTTCCTTTGACAATCCCTCCCTCTCTTTCCTTCCTTTGACTATCCCTCCTTCTCTTTCCTTCCTTTGACTATCCTCCTATCTGGTTGTAATTTATTTTATATTCTTATTGGATCTGATGAAATCCTGTTAAAAATTATCTTAGAGTCTTTGATTCATATCAATGCTCTTAACAGGATGGAAATAAATTTATTATCCGAAAGTGACTGAATATATATATATACTTTCTATAGGAAAAACAAAAACTGGTCACATTAGGATATAAATTTATTTCCATCCTGTTATGTGTTTTTGATAAAATAAAAAAACACGAAAAAAAAAACTAACAGGACTTCTTCAGATCTAATTGGATACTTACCCATTAAATTTTTTTAAAATTAATTTTTTTTCATGTTTTTTGATTTTATCAAAAACACATAACAGGATGGAAATAAATTTATAATCCTAATGTGACCAGTTTTTTGTTTTTACTATAGAAATTATTGCTCTGTAATGTCAGTTACATTGAGCTCTTTACCAGGAAAATTTTAATGTTCACAGTTGTATGTTTTTTTTGTCCTGATGGAATTCCTCCCAAACTCCGGTTTAACTGGACCGAATAATACTCATACATATATATATATATATATATAGAGAGAGAGAGAGAGAGAGGTATTCTTCAGTCCAGTAAATCCTGAGTAGGAAACAATTCTGTCAGGACAATCAAATACCGGAAGTAATCTTTAATGGAAGAAGCCTCCTTCCCTCCCCTTCCATCCTGTGACCATCCCTATTCTGGCTGTATTCATTTATCTCCATGTTGGATCTGAAGAAGTCCTGTTATTTTTTTTTTGATTTGTTGATTCATATTAATGCTTTTAGTAGGATGAAAATAAATTTATAATCCTAAAGTGACCGAATTTTAGTTTTTTCTTGAACGTATATATATATATATATATATCTACATTCTAAATAGAGGAATTGTATATCATTAATTGAATTACCATGATTAGAAAACCTAGCAAGCACTCCATGCAACATACAGAACACTGGACAGCCGTTTCGACCTTATCAGGTTTCATCAGTAGTGCATACCATGATTTCCACCACTGGAGATCGAACCAGCAACCACAGAATGCAGAGCCAAAACTCTACCACTGGGCCACATTGCACATGAGCAATGCCAAATTAACTAGTCATGGTAATTGCGTGACCACTTAACCTGATGTGTCCTGAAGGTACATTTGATACCATGTGTGTGATGTGGCCCAGTGGTAGTGTTTTTGATCTACATTCTATGGTTGCCCGGTTCGATCTCCAGTGGTGGAGATTATGGTATGCACTGCTGATGAGACCTAATAAGGTTGAAACAACTGTCCAGTGTTCCGTATGTCACTTGGAGTGCTTGCCGGATTCTCTAGTCATGGTAATTCAATCAATAATATATATATATATATATATATTAATATATAATATATATATATAAGTTAGCCAACCATAGTTGAGGGCGACCCAAAGGCTCCCTTTTCTATAGCTATTACACCAAGGAGTAGAGAAGGGTGCAACTCCTTTTTCTGGATTGCTCCACTTACCCTTGATCTATACCTTATAATGCTGAGTGTTAAGCAAGGAGGCGTCAAATATCATTTTTTGAGTCTTCGGTATGACTTGACTTGGGATTGAACCCTGGTCTTCCAGGCTATTGATGAACATTCTCACCATTATGCCAATAGGCTGGTCTATAATATATATATATTATTAAGGATTATTATTATCAGTTAATTGAAACCATATAACTGTGTGCAAACAAATAATCATCACTGAATAGAAATAATTACTTGAAACCATATAACAGTGCAAATTAGTTGTGCATCTTGGGTATGACACTAAACTGCATCTGATGGTGAGAGTCCAGTCCTGGAGCTTCAGGGAATGTGAAGTACCCTTCATTGACATTACTCCCAGGCCCACTCTTACCAGGAGTCATTCTACCTGTTTCAGTCCATCTATAGGTCAAATAGATTTATTTAACCATTTAAATGCGTGCAAACAAATGACTGATGTTGAATTGTTTGTGTTACATACCAGTATTTGAAACTTTTCAACTGTAAGCAATTGAATAAGTTATGTCAAATAGATTTATTAGTGTTGAATAGCAATACTTGAAACCATTTTACTGTGTGCCAATAAGATTATTTGTCTCAGCAATACTTGAAACCATTTAACTTAATACAAACAAACCCACGAGTAAAATTAAAGGGAAACTGCCATAATAAAGAAATGAATTATCGATTGGTTGTTATATCGAGTATATGAAATTTATATTATGATGTTAATGCGACAGAGCTGGTCTGTTTTTTTACTACTGTCCCATAATGGTTGGTGCATTTAGTATATGAAATTTATATGAAAATGTCCAAACTATTATGGGACAGAGCTAGTATGTTTTTCTACCACTGTCCCATAATACTTGTTACATTTAGTGTATGAAATTAATATAAAAATGTCACAACTATTATGGGACAGAGCTCATATGTCGTTCTACCACTGTCCCATAATACTTGTTACATCTAGTGTATGAAATTAATATAAAAATGTCACAACTATTATGGGACAGAGCTCATATGTCGTTCTACCACTGTCCCATAATACTTGTTACATTTAGTGTATGAAATTTATATGAAAATGTCAACTATTATGGGACAGAGTGAGTATATTTTTCAACATGTCCCATAAGTGCTTATACATTTAGTGAATGAAATTGATATGAAAATGTCCCAACTATTATGGGACAGAGCTTGTATGTTTTTCTACCTCTGTCCAACAATACTTGTTCCATTTAATATATGAAATTGATATGAAAATGTCCCAGCTATTATGGGACAGAGCTCATATGTCGTTCTACCACTGTCCCATAATACTTGTTACATCTAGTGTATGAAATTAATATAAAAATGTCACAACTATTACAGGACAGAGCTCATATATCTTTCTACCACTGTCCCATAATACTTGTTGCATTTAGTGTATGAAATTGATATGAAAATGTCCCAACTATTATGGGACAGAGCTAGTTTGTTTTTCTACATGTCCCATAATGACTTATACATTTAGTATATGAAATTGATATGAAAATGTCCCAACTATTATGGAGCAGAGTTAAGTATGTTTTATACCACTTGTAAGTATGATGAAATTTTCAACTTCTTGGACAATTCCCAGGACATCACCTCCACCAGTTAGTCGTGTCTGTTTCATATTCTTTTTGTATTTTTTTTTTTTTTGCTGAATTTATTCATTATGTAATTAACTGTTTCATTTTTATCATTACATTGCCCAATCGGCTGAAGCCGTAAAATACACTAGCGGCTTCTCTGCAAAGGGGTAAGACTCCTCCCCACAATGAGTTTTCTAGATATGACACTAATATTATGGTAAGGCTCTAGTAATTATGGAGCTTTGGGGAATTTGGAGTACCCCTTCATTGCCATTGCTCCCGGGTCCACTTTAGCTCAGAGTGGTAGCACCTGATAAGGTCCAATCTATGGGTTAGATAAAATTAAACTGTGTACTTATGCTAAACTGAATTGTTTGAAATAGAACCGTTTTTGATACTGAAACTGTGCATTTATGCTAAACTGAACTGTTTGAAATTGAACTGTTTTTGAATAGAATTAAACTGTGTACTTATGCTAAATTAAATTGTTTGAAATAGAACTGTTTTTGATATTGAAACTGTGCATTTATGCTAAACTGAACTGTTTGAAATAGAACTGTTTTCGAATAGAACTAAACTGTGTACTTTGGCTAAACTAAATTGTTTGAAATAGAAATGTTTTGATATTTAATTGAACTGTTTTGACATTTAACTGTTTGTAAACAAAACCTATACTTATACTAAACTGAATTGTTTGAAATTTAATTCGGCATTAAATGACCAGAAAAGGGTTGATATGCCATAAAACAAAACAACCAACCAGCCAACCAACTTTATCATTACATAGCCCACATTGACATAATTATAATCATTATTCCTGGCAAGTTTTCCACATTAGCATTAGTTGATGGTCTTTCAGTGGAGTTTGAGTGACAGCAAGTCTCCTCAAGTCTTCCGGACTTTTCTCAGTATTCTGACCATTCTCAACAATGCTGTACTTTGGATGGTCTCATCTCGTCCTCCAATTTCCGACTCCCCCCTCCAGCCCTCTCACTAAGCCTTTGGGGATTCTTCCAAGTGCATTATTATTATTATTATTTGGTTTGTTTGGTTTGTTTAGTTTTATGGCATATCAACCTTTGTAGGTTATTTAACGCCAAATCTATTTTTATGTAAATAATCTGTTCTATTGAAAACAGTTCAGTTTAGCATAAGTACGCAGTTTAATTGTCAAAAACATTTCCATTTCAAACTATTCAAGCAGTTATATGTAACAATTCAGTTAAGTGTAAATACAGTTTTAATGTCGAAAAACAGTTCTATTTCAAATAATTCAGTTAAGCATAAGCACGCAGTTTAAGTGTAAGTACGGTTTAATTGTCAAAAACGTTTCTATTTCAAGCTATTCAGTTTACTCAATTCATTTTAGCATAAGTATGCTGTTAGTTATTTAACCCATAGATAGGGCCCTATCAGATGCAACCACTCCAGGCCAGAATGGACCTGGGAGCAATGGCAATGAAGGGGTACTCCGCATTCCCCAAAGCTCCAGCATTGCCGGAACCTCACCATCAGATTGTTTAGTGTCATATCCAGAACACTCGTTGGGAGGGGGGTCTTACCCTTCTGCAGAGGTGCAGTCAGTGTATTCTACAGCCCCAGCTGACTGGGCATTATTATTATTATTATTATTATTATTTTCAATGGTTTGCACAAATAAATTTGGGATTTATATCCATAATAACAGGTCATACATGCTTCCTGTCATATCAAGCACCTATCTGGTGAAGAATTATGTAAAATGCAACTTGTCTTTAATTGGAATCATTTTGAGGTGAGGCTTCTTAATCTGAGAACTAATTTTTTTTTAAATTTATTTATTGCGGACTTTTTGTCCTCATCTTGGTAGTTTTTGTGTTGTTTCTTCTTCCCTACATTAATCACCTGAAGAAGGCCAGAGGTGAAATTTGGCCGAAACATAATGAAGAAGAAACAACACAAAAACTACCAAGATGAGGACAAAAAGTCCGCAATAAATTAAAAAAAAAAATTTTTTAAATAAAAAATTAGTTCTCAGATAAAATGCAAATGTCGCCCACCCTTCAGAGGCACAGAGTTACATCCACGTAACGTCTGTAATGGGGCTAAGGTTTTATGGCAAGTAGGTTTTTATGGAGTAAAGTTACTAGCCCAACACCCTCTGGTTTTAGATTCAGTCCTTTTTTCCCTTCTCCTAAACTGGTCGATTTACTAAAGCTAAAGAACCCTACTTTCGTCACTAATTACCCTCAGCCAGAAGTTGGTGAGTGAGAGTTGGATTCATGCCTTTCTCAAGAGCACAAAATTCAAACAGCCCCATCCAGGATTTTAACTTAGCTCATCAACCCCATTTCCTTAGGCAGTAAGCATTTCGCCACGCACCTCCAAAAACGAATAATAATAACAGCACACAAGCACAAAAGGAGTAGAAGACTAGACATGTCTCTGAGTGGGGGAGGCAACAAATAGTACAAGGACAAACCAGCATGCATCCTCGCAAATGAGACACAAAATCTTCGTAAATTTTGAGATACAAAAATCATCTAATCTCGACCGGGAGACAAGACTTAATAACAATAAAGAAAAAAATGAGATTTGCTATCTCAGCGGATCAACGAGTGAACATCAAAGTAAGCAAAAAAAAGAGACAAGTACTAAGACCTTGCTCAAGAATTAAGAAAGCTGTAGAACATGAAAGTGATGGTGATACTGATTGTAATTGGTGTGCAAGAAAGGGTCCCCATAGGCTTGGAAAAGAAGCTAGAAGAGATGGAAATTAGAGGATGAATCGAGACTATCCAAACTACAGCATTGCTAAGATCGGATAGAATACTGTGAAGAGTCATGGAGACCTGTGGAGACTTACTGTCACTCAGACTCCAATGAAAGACCATCAGCGTGAAAAACTCTCCAGGAGTATGGTAATAATAAATAATAATCAGAAGAGTCTGCGAAAATATGCTGTCATTCAGACTCCTGTGAAAAATTACCAATTAGATCTGGTGGGGAAAACTCAAATTATAATAATAATAATATCCAGACCACGGCACTATTAAAAATCAGCAAGAATACTTCACAGAGTCCAAGAAACCCGAGGAGACTTGGTGTCACTTGGACTTGAGTGAAAAATAACCAGTTAAATTCAGAATGAAAAGTTCTCAAGGAGTAAAATAATTGTGATTAATAATATCTAGATGACATCAGATGACATCTGGAGCATGTCTCTTTTTGACATCTGGAGCATGTGCTGTAAGTTTCCTCTCGACATGTACATGCTTTTTGACATCTGGAGCATGTACATCAAAAAGAGACATCTGGAGCATGTACATGATGTACATGTGCATGATGTGCACGATGTACATGATCTGTCAAAAAGCATGTACATGTCAAAAAGAGACATCTGGAGCATGTACATGCATGTACAGATGCATGTCGAGAGGAAACTTACAGCACATGCTCCAGATGTCAAAAAGAGTTATCTGGAGCATGTACATGTCTCTTTTTTTTTACATGTATATGTCTTTTTTTTGCATGTACATGTCTCTTTTTTTACATATGTCTTTTTGACATCTGTACATGCATGTACATGCTCCAGATGTCTCTTTTTAATGTACATGCTCCAGATGTCAAAAAGCATGTACATGTCAAGAGGTGTACATGCTCCAGATGTACAGATGTACATGTACATGTTCCAGATGTCAAAAAGAGTAATCAAAAGATGTCAAAAAGAGTAATCAAAAGATGTACAGATGTACAAAAAACATCTTGAGCATGTACATCTGGAGCAAAAAGAGTAATCTGGAGCATGTAAATGTCTCTTTTTGACATCTGCAGCATCTGTACATCTGACATCTGTATATGTCTTTTTTGACATATTCTAAAGTTCGACCATCTGGAGCAGGTCGAGAGGAAACTTACAGCACATGCTCCAGATGTCGACATGCTCCAGATGTCGAGAGATGTACATCTGGAGCAGATGTCGAGAGGAACTTTAGAATACATGCTCCAGATGTCGAGAGATGTACATGCTCCAGATGTCTAGAGATGTACATGCTCCAGATGTCTAGATCCTCCAGATGTCACATCCTCCAGATGTCACATGCTCCAGATGTCAAAAAGACATGTGAGCATGTGACATCTGGAGCATGTGACATGTCTTTTTTGATGTCAAAAAGACATGTGAGCATGTGACATCTGGAGCATGTGACATGTCTTTTTTGACATCTGGAACATGTGACATCTGGAGGATGTCTTTTTTTTTGTCAAAAAGACATCTGGAGCATGTCTTTGACATCTGGAGCATGTCATTATCCTGGAGCATGTCATCCTCCAGATGTCTTTTTGACATCTGTTATTATTATTCGTTTATGTCATCCTCCAGATGTCTTTTTGACATAAACGAATAATAATAACAGATGTCAAAAAGACATCTGGAGGATGACATGCTCCAGGATAATGACATGCTCCAGATGTCAAAGACATCTGTTATTATTATTCGTTTATGTCAAAAAGACATCTGGAGCATGTCTTTGACATCTGGAGCATGTCATTATCCTGGAGCATGTCATCCTCCAGATGTCTTTTTGATTCGTGATGTTGAGAAGAGTCCTAGAGTACATGCTCCTGATGTCAAGAGGTACATGAACCAGATGCACTAGATGTTGGGAAAATCCCAAGAGTACATGCACAAAGATGTTGACAAAATCCCAAGATGTCGAGAGGAACTTTAGAATACATGCTCCAGATGTCAAAAAGCATGTACAGAGGAAACTCCATGTCGAGAGGAAACTCCATGCTCCAGATGTCAAAAAAGGACATGCTCTAGATGTCGAGAAGAACATGCTCCTGATGTCAAAAAAGGACATGCCCCAGATTTCAAAAGGAGATGTCGAGAAGAACCTTACAGTACATGCTCCAGATGTCAAAAGGAGTCCTAGAGTACATGCTCCAGATGTTGGCCGTTCAGTTGAAGGCACTGTTGATTGTGCTGTATAAAGTTGTTGAGAATATATGTACACTCTTCTTGAGAATATGTGTACACTCTTGAAATTTCTTAGTGATGACTACCTTCATTGAAACTATGGCGCAAGGATGACCCTAGTTGATGTTGTCCTTGGGGAAAGCCCAAAGGAAGAAATCTGGGGGAATTAGGGTTAGGTGAGTGAGGGTCCTATTTCACTTTAGCTTCGAGCAATATTCATGCAACTATACCCGGTTATATTTATTAAAATGTTAAATATTTCCCAGCAATAATCTGAAAAGAAAAACAGAACAAAATCCACCAGGAGGATATGAGAAACTGCTAGCGTTATTTTAACGATTGTGAAACACCCTGTACTGTTAAAATCAACAAAAATAGAAGAGCCCTTGAGACTTAAGGAGACTTGCTCTCACTCCGACTTCAAGGGAAAAGCAAACTGTTAAAAATGATATCAAGATAGTTGGAAGGAACAGAATAAAACGATAACGATGGGTTTGCCCTCCTTGATATCTTATTTGGCCTGGGACCATGAACAAACGGGCTAGCTCAACATTAGTCCCGAAACGATAAGAGATGGGAGCTTTGAAATCAGGACTCAAAATCAAAAAATCTCTGCTACCAGAATAAATAGACTTGCTTATTATTGACCAGTTCAAATAACTCGGTAACAATATCTTATCTACTGAAAGCGATGTCAACATACGCATTGGTAAAGCGTGGATTGCTATTGACAGGTTATCGACCATATGAAAATCCGATCGTCGTAGGAAATGGACACGGCGACACGAGTTCAAATCCTGGACGAGACTGATTGCATTTCACATTGCACTAATACCCTTGGGAAAGGTATGAATCCAATTATCCTCCTTCCAGCTATAGGTAAAATAGTAGGGCAGACTAGGTTCTTCAGCCTTGGTAAGGCAACTAGTCTAGGAGAAGGAAAACTCTGAATTCAAACCTGTTAAACTCCGCTTAAAACAATTGACCTTGTGTTATATCCTGCCTGAGCGGAGGGGTTGGTAAATATGTCTTCATAACAGACACGGGATACTGTCAAGAATACCTAGCCAAGAGTGATGGCCAATAGGGATGGATAACGAGAGATACTCAAGGGAATCTGTGCTATCGATACGCAATGATGATAATAATGGTGATGATAATAGTTGACAACAATGCGTAGATCTTTGTAAGTCTTATTTTGATTGATATTTTTATTTTACTTAAAGCCGAGATGTACAGCTTGCGAGTGATGATGGGGAACAGCAATTATTATTCTATTTTATTTTATTATTTTGTTTTATTTTTGCTCGACTCTACCAAATAGGTTCTGGGCTGAGTTTAACCAGGATGTTAATTAAAGAGGAAGACGTCTGTTTCCTGGGAATGGCTCAAAAGATATTCTAGATAGAAATTCTAAAGATGAATCCTTTGCCCACTGGCAAGACACCAGGTACGATCGAGGGAAAGACAGCAATAAAACGAGAGAGTGGGGTTGAACAAGGTCTTGGGGTGGTGAATTGTTATTTAATCCACACAAGAGTGTTTGTGTGTGTGAGAGAGAGAGAGAGAGAGAGAGAGAGAGAGAGAGAAGTAAAACCCTTTAAACGTGACATATGTTATGAAGATGAGAACCTTTCAAAATCAACATCCTGCTAAAAACTGAATTTAGGATTCTTTCCGCAGATCACATTTATTCTCGTGTGAGTCAAAAATTTTGCAATATTACAGGGTAGGCAACCAGTCAACCCTCATGAAAGAAAAATTATCTACACAGTCCTTATCAGTCCAGGGATTACATCCCTTGCTTTCCAATTGGTACTTCTAATAGCCGCTAGGGGACGTGTCCCAAGTAATATATTAAACTGTACGGAAACTCTCTCTCTCTCTCTCTCTCTCTCTGTATTCCGGCAAAGACATCGAGAACTACAAACAATTGTGTGCATTCCTTAATAGACCGCATGTTGCTGCAGTAAACCTCGTGTTGTACTATGAATGGTAATATGCTTTGACGAAAGTTTTCGCACGATAACATTCATTCTATTAAGAACTTGTACCAAAGGTCTCTTCAGCTGCACAATAGGACTTTTCTCTAAAATGTTTTATTTAATATTTCCTGACATTTCTATACTCATTCGACTACGTTTACTCAGGCAATTAATATCTTATCAACTCGTCGGGAATTGTTTTGTCTAATTTAACACCAGGAAATATAAGACCATAACACATTTCCTCCCGTGGAGGCGCTCGTAGTGTAATGGTTAATGTCGTTGGAAATGGATACGGTGACCTGAGTTCAAGCCCTGGACGAAGCTGTTTGCATTTCACATAGCGCTAATACCCTCGGGAAAGGTGTGAATCCAACTATTCTCCCTTCAGCTATAGGTAAATAGTCGGACAGACTGGCTCTTTAACATTGGTATGGCAACCGGTCTAGGAGAAGGAAAATACTGAGTTAAAACCTGTTAAACTCCGCTTAAAAATGACTTTAAGTAAGATCCAGCACATGTGTGTATGCGTAGAGGGGGTAAATTCATGCTTACATTTTCTCTAAAAGAAGTGTTCGAATTGTGTTCCTTATTCTCAAATAATTGTGGCGGTAAGTTTTGGTACTCAGATAACACAAATATACGAAGACCAACATTCAAGTTGTCGGTAGCCAAGCCTATTTAATTCAATTCCAAAAATGGTGTTGTTTTTTTTTTTAAGTATGAGTCATCTAGGAAGCTCTGTAGCAAGTTGACAAAACTTAAAAAAATCGAAATGTTATGCTGTTAAAAAAATGACTAAAACGTAATTAAAAAAAATGAATAAATAAATAAATAATAAAAATAGAAACAGTTAAAAAAGAAAATTTCTGTAGCCTTATTTCATTTTCTACCCTATTTTATCGCGTTCAGATCTGGTAAATTCATCGTCGGCAAATTCCTCGTGTGGAAAAATCATTAACAGTAAATTTATCGTCTGTAAATCATTCGTGGCTAAATCTAAAATTTAATCATTGCTTTAAAGAATTTATCAAAAAGAATTAAAGGATTAGGAAGAGGATTAAAATAGCCTTATATCATAAGAGCAATCAATCGGATACGATGAATTTACCAATGATAAATCTATCATACGATGAATTTACAGGCGACGAATTTGTCTAGAATCAATTGCGGTTTTTTTTTTTTTTTTGTCATTTTCCCCATCGTAGAATTTTTCTTCTGCTTTCAAATAAAGTTCATTGGTGATTCGTAACCTCATACGAGGATCATTAAATAAGTTTCCAGACTTTTTTTTCTCGTGTGGGCGCTTTTATTTATAGTACACACATGAAACTCTAGTCCCCATCGAAGTAATCTCCTCCGGCTGCAATGCGCTTGTTGTACCGTTCCAACTTATGGAAGGCCCCATCGAAGTCCTCTTGTGTGAGCGTATCAATGACCTTTGTCACAGCTTCTTTCATCTCTTCAATTGTCTCATAACGACAGCCTCTGAGCTTAGGGAATAACCAAAAGTCACAGGGACCAAGGTATGGACTATAGGGAGGCTGAGGAACTGTCTTGATGCCCATCTTGGTCAAATAGTCAAATAGTGACAGGGATGGAGTTGTGGACTGGTGCATTGTCCTGGTGGAAATGCCACTGAGCCGATTTGAAGAGTGCTGGCCACTTCCCTAGGAATCTCTTCCTGAACTCCCTTAAAACCTCAACATAGTAACCCTAACCCTTTGGCGAATCAACTCTGGTGTATTGATTTCCTTACTCCTCCCACACCTCTCATCATCTCTCACAGACTCCCTGCCTTCCTTGAATCTCTTATGCCACTCAAAAACTCATGCTCGATTCATGCAAGATGGTCGAAAAGAAGTCTGAAGCATTCCATACGTTTCTGTGCCATTTTTTCCAAGTTTAAAACAATTTTATGGCATATCGTTCTTCTAAAGTGTCAGATTGCATTTTTGAAATTCACCAGCTGTGACAATCAGTCTCTAGTAGGGTGTATTCCAATTGCTGCTGTAGCTGTTGATTTGAACCTGAAATCATAAACATTGGTCAGTCATCTCATAAGATGTATAGCAATAACATACTGAATTCTCAAGAGTCTACGACAATTTAAAATGTCTGTAAAAAAAAGTCTGGAAACTTATTGAATGCACCGCGTAGCATTTTGTTCTTCAGTTCTTTGGGTTGGTTTATTTCTTAACGGCATATCAACTCCTTATGAATTATCTAATCCCGAATTTTGATTGAATTCTGTTTGATTACAATCCTAACGGTAGGAATTAGTTAAAAATGAGTTTTTAAAAAGTAAAATAAATTTTAAAAATGTAGCATTTTCCGGAGCCCTCCGACATGCCTAATGAAAGAGCCTTCTGGGCACTGAAGAGAAATTCTACTATTTCAGCTGTACCCCTGATACTGGACGGACTTCCTCCTCTTAGCTGCTTCTGAGTAGCGCGCGTGTTCGCCAAGTCTTGGACTTGGCGTAAGGCCGTGTCTCCTGTTAGCAGCGGCTTATGTTAAAAACATCTACTGGACATGCCATAAACTTCAAATTCATAAACCCAACGAAAATGACTCTAGTATATTTTAACACCTAATCTGGGAAATGCAGCTATTTCTACTGGTTTCAGGGAAGATTTTCACGCACTCAAAATAGACTTTAAACCCTAAAATGAATTTGGAGTTAAAGGTACCCTCGTCTCTTTCCTTCCTTCCTTAAATTCTCTTGCAGTCTTCCACAGACAAAGAAGCCTTCAAGTTAATGGGGTGAGAAGAAGGATTCAGATACCAAAACTACATGATCATCCCCACAGAACAACGACAACAACTTACGAACAAACAAATACCCAACAAGCCTTCCTATACCCCATATAACTATATATCTAAATGTACTATTACATTTTTCATTGTACTTTTTTTTATTAGTCTGTAATCATTTGTTTGCACAATTATATGATATCAGACATTCCTATCTAATACTACTAACAATTTATACACTATTATAATGTATATAGTTTGTTTTAATGACATTTCCAACTCCGTGGGTGATTTAAAGTGAAGACTATGCTTATAGCAGTGGTACTATGTAACTCATAGCTAGGAGGATAAGGGGGTTCATACTTTTCCCAAGGGCACTGGTCTTAAAGTGAACGTAATGACGCCATTGAAGTTCGAACTCGCTTACTACAATGTTGCAGTCAGGTAAGTTAGCCACTACACCACGGGGACTTACCAGTTTAAAGTAACTATTCCCATTTGAACAAGTCCTGGAGGCAACACCCCACAAGGCACCAACTATACGACCACATGCCTCCCATCACGAAAAGTATCCAAGTTAGACGAACCAGACATGCAGGACACTGCTGGAGAAGCAGGAACAAGCTCATAAGTGATGTACTCCTATGGACCCCCACATATGGCCGAGCAAAAACAGGACGACCAGCTCGAACATACGTACAGCAGGTCTGTGAGGATACGGGATGTAGCCTTGAAGACCTGCCAGAGGCGATGAACGATCGGGAGAAGTGGCGAGAGAGGGTCAAGGATATCCGTGCTGGCGGCATGACATGATGATGATGATGATTTAATAATGATAACAATTATTTGTTTGCACACAGTTTTATGATATCAAGTATTCCACTCAAATAGAAATAGTTTGTACACAGATGGTTTCAAGTATTCCTATCTAATACTAATAATCCATCCACAATCATATGGTTTCAAGTATTCCTATCGAATACTAATGATGTATACACAATTATAGGGTTTCATTGTTTAAAATAGAACTGTTTGACAAAACAGAATTGCTTGAAATAGAGATGTTTTTCACAATTAAACTGTGTACTCATGCTAAACTGAATTGTTTGAAATAGAACTGTTCATTTGTATAAAAATGGATTTCGCATAAAATAACCTACAAAGTTTGATATGCCATAAATCTCAAACAATCAAACAAACAAACAAATAAAAATTTAAAATATTTTGTCAATGAAAAGGCACTCATGGTGTCATGGTTGTTCTCGTTAGTTCAAATCCTGGATGAGACTGATTGCATTTCACATAGCACTATTGCCCTTGGCAAAGGCATGAATCCAATTATTCTTCCTCCAGTTGCAGGTAAAATAGTAGAGCAGACTGGACTCTTTAACCTTATATGGCAGAAGTAAAACCCTGAATTCAAAACCATTCATAGACATGGAGAGGGATGAGCTCCGCTTGGCAAGACATACTATATCATATTTACCAACCCCTCCGCTCAGGCAGGATATGACACAAGGTCAATTTTTAAGCGGAGTTTAACAGGTTTGAATTTGGAGTTGTCCTCCTAGACTAGTTGCCTCACCAAAGCTGAAGAACCTAGTCTGCCCTACTATTTACCCATAGCTGGAGGGAGAATAATTGTATTCAGACCTTTCCCAAGGGTATTAGTGGTATGTGAAATGCAATCAGTCTCGTCCAGGATTTGAACTCGTGTCGCCGTGTCCATTTCCTACGACAATAACCATTACACCACGGGCACCTCCTTAGACATATTATATAAGTAGTAATTTACCAAGCGTTTTGCTTAGATGTGGCACAAAGTCCGAATGAATGGGGCACTCAATGAGACTCGAACTCACTCTTGCAGGTTTGCAACTCAAGCTTGTTAACCATTACACTACGCGAGGTGACCTACATACTATACTAGTAACGCCCCCATAACCATAACAATTTTACAGGATAAGTCGAAAATCATTATGCCATGTGTGCGTCTCTTAAATATGCCGACATAAAGAACAAAAATATGGCGCGGGGGGGTGGAAAGGAGAGGGTAGCAAAAAAGAAGCTGAGGAGGGCGAAAAAAGAGAGAATTTAAATTGTTATTATATATAAAAATAGAAGAATTAAAAGTTATTGTTTTCAAGAATCGTTTTCTTCTTATATAACTTCAAGATTAACAAGGAAGCATTTCATTATTTTATTTATTCATTTTTGGTTTGGTATTCGTGCAATTACGCATGTCTCAAGTAGAATTTCCACAAGTTCAGTTCATTTATGTAATTATATCAACTTGAATGGATAGCTCATACGACAGAGGGGCAGACTAGCGTTTTGCAAAAACACACATTTAGATGAGTTGGAATCGGTAGGACAAAGAGGATTAAATGAGGAAAGACCTCTTTGAGACTAGCTTGCTAACCTTTGTGCTATGACAATGCATATACATAAAGATGTATCGTTCTGAATAGTTAGTTGGGATTTATGGCATATCAACCATTGTAGGTTATTTAATGCCAAATCCTTTTTATACATATATAGTAAATATATATGATTTGGTTTGGTTGGGTTTTATGGCATATCAACCATAGTAGGTTATTTAATGCCAAATTCTCTTTATACATATATATTAAATATACATGGTTTAGTTTGGTCTTATGGCATATTAAACATTGTCGGTTATTCAATGCCAGATCCTTTTTATACATATTAAATATATATGATTTGGTTTGGTTGGGTTTGATGGCATATCAACCATTGTGGGTTATTTAATACCAAATCCTCTTTATACATATATATTAAATATATATGATTTGGTTTGGTTGGGTTTTATGGCATATCAACCATAGTAGGTTAATTAGTGCCAAATCCTCTTTATACATATTAAATATATATGATTTAGTTTGGTTGGGTTTTATGACATATCAACCATAGTAGGTTATTTAATGCCAAATCATCTTTATACATATTAAATATATATGATTTAGTTTGGTTGGGTTTTATGGCATATCAACCATAGTAGGTTATTTAATGCCAAATCCTTTTTATACATATATATTAAATAGATATAATTTGGTTTGGTTGGGTTTTATGGCACATCAACCTTTGTAGCTTATTTAATGCCAAATCCATTTTTGTACAAATAATCAGTTCTATTTCAAACAATTCAGTTTAGCATGAGCACACAATTTAAGTGTCAAAACATTTCTATTTCAAGATATTCATTTTAGTCCAGCAGTTCTATTTCAAACAATTCAATTTAGCGTAAGTACAATTTTAATGTCAAAAACAATTCCATTTCAAACAATTCAGTTTAGCATAAGTACGCAATTTAATTCTATTGGACTCATAGATAGGACCCTGCCAGGTGCTACCACTCCGGACCAGAGTGGACTTGGGAGCATTGGCAATGAAGGGGTACTCCGCATTCCCCAAAGCTCTAGCATTACTGGAACCATATCCAGGACAGTTGTTGAGGGTGGAGTCTTACCCCTCTGCAGAGATTCAGTCGGTGAATTCTACAGCCCCAGCCGATTGGGCAAGATCTGAATGGATAGATCTGAACATAGATAGATAGATAGATTTAAACAGACTGAAATAGACAGATATGAACAGACTGGAGTATATATATATATATATATATATATATATATATATATATATATGGGGGTTGTATGTTATTTTGGTTATTTCAGTAGATGTGCATTCATACTTTACGGGTATTGCTCTCTTAATTATTCCCACCACAAATACAACACAAAGCTTTACAATCGCGTGAAAGAAATGGAATTGAACACAACGAACATTAAACAACAAACAATTTAATATGCATATAACAGAATATGAAAACAAACAAAATACATGATGTGTAAATGGCCTTTTGGGAAATAAAGTTTGACAAGAAGAAAATAAATTTGTTTAAAGATGTGTGTATGTTCATGTTAACGGAGTCCGTAAATAAGTCGTTCTTACTTACATTAAGTTCATTGCGGGTTTTATGATTGTGGCGACAGCGTGTTGCGTTGATGAAATAAAGTTTGTCGGGCTTTTTTTTATGTGATTCTCGGCCATCTGAAGATAGGTCATGAACTTTAGTTGAGGAAGGAAAGGAATTTGCCGGACATAGTATCGGCTATTGCTTTACTGGCTTAGTGGCTTGTGTTTTAGTCTTCGTGTAAGTCTGTGTGTTAGTCTGTGTTTGTGGCTCCCTAACTCTGTGTTATTTATATCCTACAGGTGGATCAAAGAATCGCCCAAAAATTTTGGCGCGTAGACATTTATTGACCAATCAGATTGTATTTTACTATTTTATTTTCGAGCCTAAATATTTTCTGTTTGTTCACTTCCGATCCTATTTTTCTAGAATGTTCTATTCTATGTTTTTAGCTGATTGGTTGAAAAATATAAAAATGTAATTTAAATGCTAATACGGTTTTGATCCTAAATTTCTAGAATGTTCTTAAGTATGTTTTTATTGCTTATTTTAAAACTAGAAAAAATGTGTATCCCATATATATATAGAGAGAGGGAGAGAGAGAGAGAGTGGAAGCGTGTTAATGATGAAGTAAAATAGAGTTCAACATATTGGATAAATTTTATTTTATAAAGTTTGGTTTGGTTTGTTGGGTTTTATGGCATATCAACCTTTGTAGGTTATTTAACGCCAAATCCATTTTTATGTAAATAATCAGTTCTATTTAAAACAATTCAGTTTAGCATAAGTACACAGTTTAATTGTCAAAAACATTTCCATTTCAAACTATACAAGCAGTTATATGTAACAATTCAGTTAAGTGTAAATACAGTTTTAATGTCGAAAAACAGTTCCATTTCAAATAATTCAGTTAAGCATAAGCACGCAGTTCAGATGCAAGCACGGTTCTATTGTGAAAAACATTTCTATTTCAAGCTATTCAGTTTAGTCAAACAATTCAGTTTAGCATAAGTATACCGTTAGTTCTATTTAACCCATAGATAGGGCCCTATCGGGTGCTACCACTGCGTGTCAGAGTGGACATGGGAGCGATGGCAATGAAGGGGTACTCCGCATTCCCTAAAGCTCCAGCACTGCTGGAACCTCACCATCAGATTGTTTAGTGTCATATCCAGGACACTCGTTAGGAGGGGTCTTACCCCTCTGCAGAGGTGCAGTCAGTGTATTCTACAGCCCCAGTATTTTATAAAAAAACATATAACTAAGGTAAGGAGTTATCTCTCGTAGTCGACCTCACTCTCTAACGGACCCGTATGACATATATAATTGGTCGGCACTTCTTTTCAAAATAACCAATAGCTGGCTTCTAAGACGTTGGCATCAGATAACTAATGAGCAGACGTTTAAATTATCTGTGTTAAAATTCCATCAGAATTGCATCAGAGCCGTATGAAATACGTTAAACTTTCGTATATACGACACAAGGACTTCAGCTAACTGGAGTATTATATGTTTATTTTGTGTAATATTTTATAGCTGCAAACAGAACAATTTGTTTACAACAGTAATATAATACTTTAAAATTCCAATGTGTTCATGTTTTTCCAGATACTAACGTTGTTCTTTTTTCAACTTAATATATTTACGGCACACATTACAATTATTATCTATAATTTCTTTTATTAAAATGGAAAGTTGGTAGAAAATTACAAAAGTTACAATCTCTATCTTGATGAAAAAAAGGTAATATTAGTTAAAGCATTAATATGCCCCAAGATGAAATTAACAAGAAAACATTACATAGCAGTTTGCGTTGTTTTAAAGCATTTTATGTGTATAAAAGGTCTTTGCGTGTGTATGTCACAATTTTGAGAGAAAGTATATCTATAACGCTAATATGTGTAATACTAGGTAATTATAATCAACAGTAAGGAATCTTACGTAAGTACAAGCAGCTCTATCGTAAAAGTAAACAAGAAAGAATTTTTTTATCACTTTTTATAAGATTTAGATAGGTTCCAAGTTAGATCCAAAGTGGATTAATTTCTCTATGATTCTTAATTGATTAAAACCCATTTTTGATAATCTAGGTGGGAAAAGATTTTTAGGTTATTTAGGGGTTTAATCTTATGTTATATAATTAAGGTAATGATTTTTTTTATATTAGTCATTTTTCGTTAATTATACTTTATTATTTAGTTCGGTAAGGCTTTGAACTACTCGGGTCTCTTAGTCCAGATGCATAGTCAAATGTTACTGTCTTACACCCGCGCGGAAATATGACAATCATCATCTGTCATAATAAACCCAAGACTGGAAATAGGGCTGGGGTGTGGATGACGTCATGCCCAGTAGAGATGGTCCTGAGAATTTGAGGATTTTGAAAAGACAGTAGTTGAGGATTTGACCGTTGAAGGTGCAGTTGAGTTTTCTACCGTTGAGGCGTGCGGTTGAGTTTTTCGGATCTCGACCGGCAGAGATGAATTGAGATCTTAAATATCACAAGATGCGCCGCGCGTTGGGGTAGGGTCAGCATAATATGGTTAGCATAGACTTTTAAGAATTGTGTCTCTCTCCTCGTGCCGCTATAGACCGGAGCTAGAAATTAATAAACCCGTTCGTAACCGAAACGAAACAGTCCGCCTGTATTTTTATATGTATTTGTATTACTGTTATAATTGATATCCTAATGGCTATATAACACTGACAAGTTTGTTTGTTTTTTTATAGAAATCAGATATTATAGTTTGAACATTCGATGAAATGCGCTGATTAGTCAAGAAATGCAAAAACACTAATACAAATTTTTAAATTTCTGAGAGGTTTTTTTTTTTTTTTTTTCATAAAAGTTACAATTTTTATTTAGTAAGGAAAACAGTTAATGTTTCATATAAAAGTAAGTAAAGTTGGCGACTGAAGTCAAGGGTAACCCGAAGGCTCCCATTTCAATAGCTACTACACCAAAATGAAGGGGAGAGCGCAACTCCTTTCCTTGGATTGCTCTGCTTTATCCTTGATTCGTACCGTATAATTCTGAGTGTTACGCAAGGCGGCATCAAGTACCATTTTTTGAGTCTTTGGTATAACTCGACCTGGGATTGAACCCCGGTCTCCCGGACCATTGGCCAACACTTGACTGACTGTAGTTGGGGGACGACCTGAAGGCTCCTTTTTCAATAGCTACTACGCCAAGGTGTTGGAGAGGACACTATTCCTTTCCTTGGATTGCTACACTTACTCGTGATTCATTAAGCAAGGAGAGATCAAGTACCTTTTTTGGACTCTTTGTTATGTCACGACATATATATATATATATACCCACACACACACACACGTGTGTGTGTGTGTGTGTATTGAACCCCCTTATTCCCCAGGTTTGTGTTAAATAGTACCACAACTGTCTTTCTATAAGGATGGCTTTGACGTTAAATAGCCCATAAAGGTTGATGTGTCATTAAACAGAGAAACATCATCCGGGACGGAGGGGGGGTTACAAAGGCAGAGAAATGTTTTTTAAATTGCTAAAACAGGATGGAGTCATTTTTTAAAAATAAAAACTAGTGGGGAAGATTGAATTTGTGTATATTGTTTCGTATAGAATCAATTTCGATAAGAGGACAAGAAGACCATATACTTATATATCAAAATAAGTAGGTCCACGAAGAGATTTGTATTTTTGGAATTCATCTATTTTGTTCTTACATACGTGTTATATATATGTATGTTTCCAGCCTGTTGCTTTCGTCAGAGAACATATGTGGCATAAGGCCTTTTTAAAGAGGTACTCAATGAGACTTGAACTCACTCTTATTTCCAGTATAAATATGACCTTTGGTTGGTCAAGCTAGTTTATATAGGAGTTGTTCCTCTTTCCAGGAGTAAAGAAGCGTAAAGCGGACCAACGTAAACACACTCCAGGAAAGAGGAACAACAACCCCTACATAAACCAACTTGACCAACCAAAGGTCATATTTATACTGGAAACAAGGCCTTGTGCCACATGTGTTCTCTGACGAAAGCAACAAGCTGGAAACATATATATATATAACACATATAAGAAAAAAAGGATTAAAAAAATACAAATCTCTTCGTGGACCTTCTTATTTTAAAATATATCCTTATTCTTTCTTTGGACCTACAACAGCCATCTTTATATATATATATATATGCACACACACAGGGTGCCCCCCCCCAAAAAAAAACAGAACCCGTATATTTTTGACTGAAATTCATAAATCTAATTCTAGCTTTTTTTTTTTTTTCAGGATATGAAGTAGATTCTGTGCATGAAAAATTAGGACCATAGTATTCACCAACATGTCCAGAAGTTCGAGTGTACGAAATTAGAATTATTTTGCTTTATTTTTGTTGTATTAATAAAAAAAAGTTTATGGGTTCTGTTTTGTTTGTTTTTTTTGGCGGGGGGGGGTCACCCTGTATATAAGCAAAATGATATTGTATGGATTGAATGATAAATCTAAAAAAACAATAGAATAAAAAAATATAATAAACACAAAAATAAAATAGATCAATACAAAAAAATAACAATCTTCCGGGAGGTCTCTGGCAGAAAGTGCAATCTACACATGCCTGAAAATATGGGCTTCCTGACATCTAAAAGAAAATCTTTCTCAAATTTCTATAGACACTTCGAGTGGAAGGACAGCTATTTAATTGGTTCGGGAAAACATTTCACTCCCCAAATAGTTGTAAACGTGGGAATAAAAAGTTGGGTTAAAAAGTAAACATATCTCTTTTCCGTCATTCATTCTTTTGTGTTTTGGAAAATGGTTAATTTCTCTAACACTATAAATTATTTGGTAACACAAATGAACAACGAAACTTCTCTTAAACAACACAACAAAGAAAGGTTGATTATCGTAAAGGAGTGAGAGAGAGAAAGTGTCCCTTTTGGTGTCGCCGGTTCGTATGTTGGTTCTTGAATTTGTAGGAAGCGTGTGAAGCTAGCAGCAGCGTGTTCTTCAGCGAAGGGTTCAAAGTGGAAGCAGTAGCAGTGGATTGGAGAGAGGTCTGTTTGGGCTGCTGGCTAATTGATCTCTGACCGCAAGGCTGGCAGCCGCGTGTCCTTCCATGAAGGCGAGAGAGGTCTGTTATGGCCGCTAGCTAAGTGCTATCTCGGACCATGTATGTGTGTCACTGTAGCGGGTTGCTTGCGTGATTAACCGCAAGGCTTGTGCTTCTGTGTGTGAAGCTAGTAGCCGCGATCTGTTATGACCGCTAGCTAAGTGCTATCTCAGACCATGTGAGTGTGCTTCTGTGTGTGAAGCTAGTAGCTGCATACCCTTCTGTGAAGGCGAGAGGTGCTATCTAAAGTTGTCCACTGACTACCAAAAAGGACTAGAAAAAATAGTTCTTGAGAGGAAGAATGAATCAATGCGCTCTGCCTGGATTGGTCAATTAGTGGCCGAATCGCTTGGCGGGGGCATTGATTCGCGAAAGGAAATAGGTCTGTGGCTGCTACAATTCCTTTTCAGCCTGAACATCCAACAAGAAAGAGAAGAGGATAAGTGAATCGGAATAAGAAGAAAAATTAAGCGACCAATTTCATAATCTTTCTCAACATACCCAAACCTCTAATAACTCAAAGTATATAGAATACTTGACAATGAAACCACATTTCACTGGTCTAGACAGCATCGTCTTCCTGATGCAATTAATATATCGATTAGAATAAAACACTTGAATGTTTCCTAATTGTTTTTTTCCGCCTGGTACTTACACCTTCGTATGATCTATTAAAAGTCTTTCTGTGCAGAAGAGTTTTATTTTTGATAGCTTATTGATTCGACGAAGGCAGAATCATCACCTGTATTAAAAGAGGTTGAAACAAATTTAAATTCCACTGATCTTCCAGGTCAACACCATTTGAGGCGTGTCGAAAAAGTATCGAGACTGAAGCTTTATTTAGCAAGACAGAAATGAACAATGAAGGAAATGTTCATTTTCTTCAAAATACGAGCTGTGTTGAAAAAGTGTCGAGACTGATGCTATATTTACCAAGACAAAAATGAACAATGAATGAAGCGTTAATTTCCTTTAAAATACGAGCTGTGTCGAAAAAGTATCGAGACTGACGCTGTATTTAGCAAGACAGAAATGAACAATGAAGGAAACGTTCATTATCTTCAAAATACGAGCTTTGTAGAAAAAGTGTCACTTTCGGGCAAATACCCTTGGGAAAGGTATGAACTCCCTAATCCTCCTTGCTATGGGTTAAATAGTACCCCTACTGTTCTTCTAGGAGAGTGGCTTTGGCATTAAATAACCTACAAAGGTTGATATGCCATTAAACAAAGAAACCAAACCAACCAAACCACACCGAAAAAGTGTCGAGAGTGATGCTGTATTTACCAAGACAGAAATGAACAATAAATGAAACGTTAATTTCCTTTAAAATACGAGCTGTGTTGAAGAAGTATTGAGACTGAAGCTGTATTTACCAAGATAGAAATGAACAATAAATGAAACGTTAATTTCCTTTAAAATACCAGCTGTGTTGAAAAAGTATTGAGACTGATGCTGTATTTACCAAAACAGAAATGAACAATGAATCAAACGTTAATTTCCTATAAAATACCAGCTGTGTTGAAAAAGTATCGAGACTGAAGCTGTATTTACCATGGCAGGAATGAACAATGAATGAAACATTAATTTTCTTCATTATAGGAAACGTGTTGAACTAGTATTTTGACAAAATCTGTATTCAGAAAGACTGAAATGAACAATGAATGAACCCATATATCTTTTTCATTTATTTATTTTTTTATATATTCTGAAAAGTTGTTAACTTGCCACAAAAAAAAAAAAAAAAAAAAAAAGAAAATCGTCAAAACTTACAATATATCTATTTAATTGACGTAACATACTTTTTATCAGAAAATATTTTTTGTTTTGTCCACAACATTTAAAAATGGTTGTCATTTGTTTTGTTTTATTGTTTCACTTTCCTTTCTTTTTTTTTCTTTCTTTTTTTTTTTTTTTTTGGTTTGTTTGTTTGTTTGTTTTGAAAAAAATAACTTTAAATTCTATAAACATTTTTGAAAAATGTTTTTATTGGGAATCCTTTTGAGATGAGACTTCTTAATCTGAGAAATAATTTTTTATTTATTGCGGACTTTTTGTCCTTATCTTGGTAGGGTTTTTTTTTTTTTATTTTATTTTATTTATTAATTATTTTTGTTGTTGTTTCTTCTCTGTACGTTTCGGGCAAAGGTCGCGGTTAATCACCTGAAGAAGGCCAGAGGTGAAATTTGACCAAAACGTAGAGAGACCCCCCCAAAAAAAACCTACCAAGATGAGGACAAAAAGTCCGCAATAAATAAAAACTAATTCTCATTTTTTTAAATGCATTTCTTTGTTTTATAATGACGTTTCCTCCGAGATCTTTTCATTTTGCAATATCGCAATAAGTGAGTTCGAACTCCAGTCGCGCCATCACATTCACTTTCGGACTAATACCCTTGGGAAAGGGTAGAATCATGGAAGTCCCAATAGTGTAGTGGCTAACGAGCTGAATTGTGATATCGTAGTAAGCAAGTTCGAATCCCACTTGTGCTATTACGTCCACTTTCAGTCTAATACATTTAGGAAAGGCATGAACCCTCTTTTATCTCAACTATGAGTTAAATAGTAGCATTACTGTTCTTCTACAAGGATGACTTTGGCATTAAATGACCCACGAAGGTTGATATGCCATTAAACCAAGAAGTCAAACTTTGTTCAAAGTAGTAATCTTGACATTCAGCACAATTATTCCATTGAGTTTTCTATTGGTTGAAGCACCTATTTACATGATATTAAGCTGCTTTATTGTCTATTAATGTCTTCGACGTTCTCGAATCTTACCCTTGAGATGGATTTGCAGTTTAGGAAACAAGAAAAAGTTGCAAGGAGGCCTAGTGGGTATGTGAATTACCGCACGTGCACTATCATGCTGATAAAAAAAAAGTTTTAAATTAGCACTTGTTCATCTAGAAAAACGTTTTTATGAACTGGTCTGGAAATTGCAGGGGTTCGCAACGTTAACAGCAAGGGTCCGCAGATGCTGCAAGATTGTCTTGAAAAGTTATATCACTTGGTTAATTATAGAATTTCTAATTCGTATGTCTCGTACAAACCTATGAAAATTCAGTTTTAACAGTAACCACTACCCAAATCTTGACTTAACGTGGTTTCTCTGTATCCATTGTTGCCTAAAAAAGGTGGACAAAATGTTGCTACATCTTGCAACTGCATATTTATGCGAAACAGCATTTTCAGTACTTACCAATATGATAACCAAATGTAGATCTAGACTTGTGCAAAGTGAATTGCGTTTATCTTAGTCACAAAGAATTGACACTTTGCACCAAGCAAGGCAAGCACTTCCCTTTTATTAAATATCATTACTCAGAGAAAATATTGGATATTATTTTCATGAAATACGATAAATTTCATTTTTATTTATGGTGGAGCCAACGAGATTTAATTCTTATATACGTGGGGGTTTAGAAGATAGACATTAGAATATAAAGGGGTCCCGGCTCCCAAAACTTTGAAAACCACAGCACTAAATGCCATTACAATATTGGATAGGATTTTCATGAAATATTTTCGATAAACTTCATTTTTATTTATGTTGGGGGTCCACGAGATTTAATTTTCATTCCTATGGGGGTTCATGAGATAGACCCTAAAATATAAATGGGCCCCACCTCCAAAAAACTCTAAAACCTGTTGATCTATATAACAGTCTGGATGTCCTAATTTTGTCATTTTGTTATATCAGTTGACGCCAAAGTCACCGTTTCAAAAATTCAACAACATTTGAATAAAAAAAAAAAAAAAGAAAATTTTCTTTTTAATTGAATTAATTGAATTAAATTTATTGCCCCGTCGGCTGGGGCTGTAGGGTTAGGGTTTCTATCAGGTTTTATAACCCTACCGACTGCATCTCTGCAGTGGGGTAAGACTCCCCCAACGAGTATCCTGGATATGACTTTAAATAGTCTGATAGTGAGGTTCCAGTCATGCTGGAGCTTTTGGAGGATGTTTTGGAGGATGTTATTGCCATCGCTCCTTGGTCCACTATGGCTCGGAGTGGTAGCACCTGATAGGGTCCTATCAATGGATTAAATAGAACTAAACTGAGTGATTTGAAATAGAATTGTTTTACATTTAACTGTGAGTAAACAAATTGACTGATGTTTAATTGAATTCTTAGCGATACATAAGAATACTTGGAAAAATTTAACGGTCGACTAAACTGAATAGCTTGAAATAGAACTGCTTTTTTAATTTAAACTGTGTACTTATGCTAAGTGAATTGTTTGAACTGTTTATATGTATGAAATAGATTTGGCATTAAATAATCTACAATGGTTGATATGCGATAAAACCCAACCAAACCAAATCATATATATTTAATATATATGTATAAAAAGGATCTAGCATTAAATAACCTACAATGGTTGATGTGCATATAAAACCTAACCAAACCAAATCATATATATTTAGTATATTTGTATAAAAAGTATTTGGCATTAAATAACCTACAATGGTTGATATGTCATAAAACCCAACCAAACCAAATCCTATATATTTAATATATATGTATGAAGAGAATTTGGCATTAAATAACCTACAATGGTTGATATGCCATAAAATCCAACCAAACCAAATCCTATATATTTAATATATATGTATAAAGAGGATTTGGCATCAAATAACCTACAATGGTTGATATGCCATAAAACCTAACCCAACCAAATCATATATATCTAATATATATGTATGAGGAGGATTTGGCATCAAATAACCCACAATGGTTGATATGCCATGAAACCCAACCAAACCAAATCATATATATTTAATATATATGTATGAAGAGAATTTGGCATTAAATAACCTACAATGGTTGATATGCCATAAAACTCAACCAAACCAAATCATATATATTTACTATATATGTATAAAGAGGATTTGGCATTAAATAACCTACAATGGTTGATATGCCATAAAACCCAACCAAACCAAATCATATATATTTAATATATATGTATGAAGAGAATTTGGCATTAAATAACCTACAATGGTTGACATGCCATAAAACCCAACCCAACCAAATCATATATATTTAATATATATGTATAAAGAGGATTTGGCATTAAATAACCTACAATGGTTGATATGCCATAAAACCAAATCAAACCAAATCCTATATATTCAATATATATGTATGAAGAGAATTTGGCATTAAATAACCTACAATGGTTGATATGCCATAAAACCAAATCAAACCAGAGTCAGTAAAAAGGACTTGAAACAGTAAGGCAGTTGGGAGAGAAAAGCAAGCTTTCCACGACGACTTGAGACCATAAGGCAGGCAGCAGAGAAAAAAAAAAAATGTAATTTCATGACTCTGTAAGGAGATTTGAATTCAAACCTCATTAAGACATCAATCTTTCTTATCACTGTTAACAAAAATCAAATTAAAAACAAGAAAGTTATGACTTTTTAAAATGCGTCGGTCTTTTGTGGGCCACTCAGTGGAAATGTCCCATTCCAAACTTTGGATTCTTTTGAATGAGACTTTGTATACTTCTGAGAAGCAAGAATAATATTTGGCACTTACGTGGTGATCGGTATAAATCAGTCTTTCATCGTGGCTGATTAAAATCTATATTTATTCCGAGAACGTTCTCATAGGTTTGTCAGAAATGGACACGGCATCCAGAGTTCAATTCCTAGACATGGTTGTTTGCATGTCACATAGTCTTAATACTCTTGGAAAAGGCATGAATCCAACTATTCCTTCTCTAGCTATGGGTAAATAGTAGGGAAGACTGGGTCTTTAATCGGAGAATGGCAACTTGTCTAGAAGGAAAACCCTGAACTTAAACCTGTTGAACTCCACTTAAAAATTAGACAGAAAAGAATATATATATATATATATATATATATATATATATATATATATAAGGTATGAGGTTTCATCATCATCATCATCATCATGTCACGCTATCAGCACAGGTATCCCTATCCCTTTCTTGCCACCCTTCTCTAATGTCCATTGCTTCCGGTAGGTCTTCAGGTCTACATCCTGTATCGATACAGAGCTGCTGTACGTAGGTCCTAGCTGGTTGTCCTGCCTTTGCTCGTCCATGTGAAGGGGTCCATTGGAGTACATCAATTATAAGTTCGTCCTGACTTCTCCAGCAGTGTCCCACGTGTCTGGTTCGTCTAATTTTGATAGTTTTCATGATGGGTGGTAAGTGGCCGAACAGCTGCTGCTGTGTCTGGTGCTGCCTCCATGACTAATTCAATATTGCTCGCAGCATTCTTGTGTAGTTGCTGTCAAACTTTTCCTTTATGCGTTTTGTTAGGGTCCATGTAGTGCATCCATACAGTAGTATCGACATGACAATTGCTTGGAAGAAATTGCGTTTTATTTTATCAGTCAGGTCTGACTTCCATATGACCAATAGCCTATCAATAGCTGTCCATGGCTTTGCCAGTCGTGTGTTGTATAAAGAAAAATACATATAAATTGATGGGAAAAGATTTATTACAAAAATATTAATTAGTTCCACCAATGCATTTCGACTTGGATTATTTAAGGTATGAAATTATAAAAATTTCAGGAAAAAGGTGTTTTTTGTCATCTTCCGGGTGGAATTTTGAATTTAAAATAGCGGTGTGAAACAAATACAGAAAAAAATATTCGAAAAATATTTAAAAATGTTATGTTATGGAATGTAAATTTTTTGAAAAAGGAGAAACATAGCTGTTGTGGTTTTCAGATAAGACCGGTGGAAGAACAACTCAAACAACGGGCGATTAGTGAATGTTATTGTATTAACAGAAAAAAGGAAGTCCTACAAAAGAAGTACTAGCCGTTCTCGGCTTGCAGTCTGTCAAATGTCTCGTAAGGAACAAGAAGTTGTCTTTTCCGAGCGAGCTAGCTCGGAGAATATGTTTAGGTTGAACGAGTTCATCTTTGAGGTATGGTAGGATATGTCCCCATAACAATAGCGTCGATTAAAAGTTGGTTTGTATAGATAGAAAGTGGCGAATGAAAGAAGAAATGAGGGGAAAGTGGGAAGAAAGAAAGAAGGAAAGAAAGAGGAAAGCGTGAAGACAAGTAAAATTAGAAATGTCAGTTTAATTATCGTTGCTTGTGTAAGTTGAAATCCTTCAACATAATTTTGACAAAGGTGAAATTTTAAAGAATCTTGGTCTTTGTTCTTCGGTGTTGTAATGTGAAATAGCGGAAGAATTGTAGCGAGAGAGGAAACTTACCTCCTGGATCAAAGCGCACAGGACTATGCCTTGCTTGACAAGCACTAGAAAATATGTCCACTTCTGGAGGCAGAAGTTATAATGAGCCGATCTCGTCTCTCGCGAGAAGAAATCTACCACGCATGTAAATTTCAATAGGCCAGAACTTGCATAAAAAAAGCATGCCAGCAGCAGGAGCAGGTTGTTGTTGTTCTTTGTGAACTGCTTTTTTTGACGAACAGAATGAATGAGTTGACCAGAGGTGTACGGAGGAAGGGCTACTTGTCGCGTATGATTTTTTTTTTTTTGTCAACTGAGGCTACCCAATTGTCTGGAGACTGGGCTACTGTTCTTGTTTCACTACAAGAATCTATGATTCTAGGTTTGTTTTTCTCGTGAATAAATGCGAAGATTTTTGAAAGTTGGGAGTCAAATTTGTGGATTTTGGAAATGTTATAAATAACTAAGGCATTGGAAAAATTACCTGATTTAAAATCTCTTTTGTGTTCCTTGATTCTTTTTGGTAGGTTTTGGCTTATTTTTCCTATATGATTTTCACAATTTCATATCTTAAATAATCTGTGTCGAAATGTGTTGGCGGAATTAATTAATATTTTCATAATAAATTTTTTCACATCCATTTTTCACATGTATTTTTCTTTCCATTTTCTATATAACACACACACACACACACATATATATATATATATATATAAAATAAATATATATATATTAGGTATATATATTTAAATTATGGAATTTAGACTGCGACCCCAGGGTTTCATGGAGATTTTTGCAAAACAACAATCATCAGACGGTTAACAATTCCATGAATTAAATAAATATATATATATATCTAATGTGTAGAAAAACTGATAACAACGATCCAAGTGGAAGGAATGATTTATTAACAGGTCGACACTATAGCGTTTCGGTTCTACTGAACCATCATCAGGACCATGAGGGGTGATATTAATAATTTTAAGTTAACGATGGATGATTAGAAATGTGAAATACGAAAACCTAGGGGAAAATATTTATAGTAAGAAAAAATTAGCCGTTTAACTGGCAAATCAGCGTTTGATGTTTAAATTACGTCATTTGACTTATTAGGAATATTGTAAAGAATATATCTAATATATAATTTATTATTATTATATAATTGCTCTATCCTAGATATTGAGCACTCTCCATATTATATTCCACTTGGTTCGACACAAACCCACACAAAGTGATTTAGTGACAACCAACACTTATTATATATATATATATATATATATATATATATAGAGAGAGAGAGAGAGAGCATGCCTTGTATTTAACTCTTTTCTGTTTTTTTGAAAGATGGAACCTCATATGACAATACAAATAATAAACTTGAGAAAAAGGTTTAGTTCCAGCTATCTCACAAATTGGTATTAAGTCCTGAGACAAAAAAGATTCCTTAATCCAATTCAACGTTAAATCGAGAATTACCAAAATACTCTTTTCTTGCATAAAATGTTCTCCATCTATATGTAAAGTAAAAGTAAAGTTAGCGACCATAGTCGAGGGTGACCCGAAGGCTCCCTTTTCGATAGCTACTACACCAAGGTGTAGGGGAGGGCGCTACTCCATTCCCAGGATTGCTCCACTTTACCCTTGAACCATACCTTATAATGCTGAGTGTTAAGCAAGGTGGTATCAAGTACCATTTTTAAAGTCTTTGGTATGACTCGACCTGGGATTGAACCCAGGTCTCCCGGGCCATTGGCGAACACTCTAACCGCTGGATCTATATGTACATGAGAAGAATAATCTGATGTAGTATAGGACAAAAAAAATTAAAGCGTTGTGTCTGATAAAAGAAATGAATTCACAGAAAAGAAACACTCAAAACTTGAATCTCAAGGAAGAAAATAGTAGTCGCTTTTATTCTTGGGGATTACAGCGGACTTGTTAAAAAGTTTGTTCAATAGCGTTCTTCCTCGCCTTTTTTTGTCGCTATCAAACGTCCTCTTTCATTATCACTCTTTCCTTCCATGCACTTTAGCTAGCGTTCATAGAAAAGGTTCACCTTCCTCTTCTTGAAGATGGCATTGGCGTTTTTATTGTTGGCCTGTTGATGTTTATCATATCAGTCGGATTGCTGTGACAAGCTGGGCTCTATATGACATGCGTCATGCGCCTCTGTTGAAACCTGTTTGAAAACCTGTCTTGAACTGCTAAAATCTCGCTACTTGATTTTCTTATATAGCGATTTGATGGGTCAATTCGAAGGTTCGATGCTCACCAGTGGAACAGTAGTACAACACGTGAAAGTTCCCGTACAATTATATTAAAATCACGCTTTTTCTCAACAGGTCACTCTGCCTGCACGAGCGAGGTTCGTAACATTTTTGATCGTCAGACCTTTGTACCCAATAGCTAATGACAGCTGATGTGCTCGAATGTTCTTTAACCTTGAGAACGCTGCAATTTAATGACAGCGCCCGTCCGTAATATTGAGCACTTCATATTATATTGCACTTAGTTCGACACAAACCCACAAAGTGATTTAGTGACGACCAACACTGTTATAATATATATATATATATATATATAAGAGAGAGAGAGAGAGAGAGAGAGAGAGAGAGAGTAGTCTACCTGGTTATTACCCATGGAAAAGAAAATCATATGAGAGACAATTTTTTTCTTAAGAAAAGAAATTAAAACTATATTTAGTTATATATCAACAATCAAGTTATCCCTTGTGTTACTCTCTTTCAAAAACACCCCTTCAGGTTTTTAGAAAGACTACCTGAAGAGTCTATTAATAGAATTGGTCCTTTCTGAATAATTTTCTTCCCAAAAGTTTTGATACCTTGTGAAAGGGATGGAATTTTTACAGATGCTTGTTTTATTTGTTTTCTGAGTAAATTAGATCTTCCAAATAGATTTTAAGCAAAAATGTTGCCCATTATAATTAATCAACACATTCACCTCAGCAGTGAACTCTTTCTTGTCTAGTTTTGGCCGCTGTGACATATTAAATGGTAATAAAGGGGAAACCCGTTTTGAAAAGGTTTTAGTTACAGTTAATTCTCAAACGATTGGTATTAAATCCCTAGTCAATAAAGATTATTCGATCCATTTCTGTCTTAAATCGTAAATCATCAAGATACTCTTTCCTTGCAGGAAACCTCACATTAAATGGCCCACTTGAGTCAGGCTTTTTTATAGTAATCACAAAATTGATTTTTTTCCCAGAATGCAATGTTGGCTACTAACTTCAGACAGGAACTTGTTTATGGCTTATACCCAAGAAAATAATTCATCACTGCTACACATACAAAAGCTGGTGGGTACTGTAAGGCTTTGAATCTTGGTCTGCCTGAACCAGCGAAGAATATTTTTTTTGATTAGCAGATAGTGTAATATGCTTATTCTCTGCCTTTGACCAAGCATGGGCAACCTTTTTTGGAGAAAGTGGTGGCTCCGTGGTATAATGGCTAAAGGGTTGGACTCCGGCATCAAAGCAAACCATTTTGAACTCCAGTTGTGCTATTATGTCACTTTTGGACTAATGCCCTTCAGAAAAGATATAAATCCCCTAATCTCCACAGCTATGGGTTAAACAGTATCACTGCTGTTCTTCTACAAGGATGGATTAGGCATTAAATAACCCACAAAAGTTGATATGCCATTAGTCAAAGAAACTGAACAATCATATCTCAGTCGATTTAGATTTCTTCTACCTATAAATTGACCTTGCGTCATGTCCTGCTTGTGGAAGAGCAGTTGGGTAAATTCTTACTCACCTGAAGATCACTTATGTGAAACTCCGAGTTGAGTGGTTTTTATATGTATATATAGGAAGATCATTAAATAAGTTTCCAGACATTTTTCGTATGGGCACTTTTATTGATAGTACAAACATGAAACTGTAGTCCCCTTTGAAGTAATCTCTGGCTGCAATGCACTTGTTGTACCGTTCCAACAACTTCTGGAAGGCCCCATGGAAGTCCTCTTGTGTGAGCGTGTCAATGACCTTTGTCACAACCTCTTTCATCTCCTCAATTGTCTCATAACGACAGCCTCTGAGCTTAGGGAATAACCAAAAGTCACAGGGACCAAGGTCTGGACTATAGGGAGGGTGACAAACAGTCTTGATGCCCATCTTGGTCAAATAGTCTGTGACAAGGATACAGTTGTGGACTGGTGCATTGTCCTGGTGGAAATGCCACTAAGCCGATTCGAAGAGTGCTGGCCTCTTCCGACCGAATCTCTTCCTGAACTCCCTTAAAACCTCAACATAATAACCCTAACTCTAACACTTTGGCCACTCAACCATGGTATATTGACTTCCTTACTCCTCCCACACCTCTCATCATTCCTCACAGACTCCCTGCCTTCTTTGAATCTCTTATGCCACTCAAAAACTGATGCTCGATTCATGCAAGATGAGCAAAGCAGTCTGAAGCATTCCATAAGTTTCTGTGGCAGCATTTTTTCCAAGTTTAAAACAGAATTTTACTGCATATTCTTCTTCTGAAGTGTCCTCACGTCCAGATTGCATTTTTGAAATTCACCAGCTGTGACAATCAGGCTTTAGTAAGGTGTATTCCAATTGCTGCTGTAGCTGTTCATTTGAACCTGAAATCATAAGAATTAATCAATCATCTCCTAAGATGTATAGCAATAACAGTGAATTTTTAAGAGTCCATGACAATTTTAAATGCCAGTACAAAAAAGTCTGGAAACTTATTGAAGGTACCACATACCTTAAAGTATTTTATAATAGGAATATTGTGATGTACTTTGATGTATAGAGGACTATAATAATTTTGTTGGTTTCGCAACTGTTTTAGGGGAGTTTTCAAGGCATAGTGTCTAACGAACTGGACTGCAACATCATAGTAAGTTAGTTCAAACTCCAATCACAGTTTTACACTTTCGAACTAATGCTCCTGGGAAAGGCATGAACCCTCTTATCTCCTCAGATGGGGATAAAGAGTATCACGGCTGTTCTTCTCTAAGGATAGTTTTGGCATTAAATGACCCACAAAGGTTGGTATGCCATTAAATAAAGAAACCTAACCAAACCTTTTTGAGAAGCAGACCACATAAGACAAACCTCACCACCAGGTAGATGGCACTACTCGAAAGAAAAAAAAAACACGTTTTGTGGGAGGTGCCTCAACCATTTTCACTATGGAAGACCATACGTACAAGCATCTACCTTAGAGGAAAGTTCCTTTTTTTTCTCTCTCGCTTTGGTAAAAAGATCTTTTCTATAAAAAAAAAGTTTTGCTTTTATATTATCTGGATTTCAATGTGATTAACACATGCAGTTTTCACAATACTTATAGAATAAGAAAATTTAAAAAAAAAAAAAAAAAAAAAGGAATACTTGAAGAAAAAAATACTTCCTTTGACACCAGCTTCACTAAAACATTTTGAGAGAGTGAGTGAGTGAGTGTGAGAGAAATGAGACTAACAAAATTCTAAATTTTATTTTTCTTATGAAATTAGCCATTCAGAAAATACCACAGGGCACAGTTGGTCCATGACAAATCAATATAGATTGATAGAAACGGAAAAAGATAATTAGATAGATGGGAACAAACTTAGATTGACAGAAAGAAATAGATAGATAGATAGATAGAAAGAAAGAAAGAAAGAGACTGAGAGAGATAGATAGATAGATAGATAGAAAGAGACTGAGAGGGAGAGATAGATAGATAGATAGAAAGAGACTGAGATAGAAGGGAACAAATTGAGATAAATATTTCAGCTTTGGTTTAGTTTCTTCATTTAATGGCATATCAACTTTCATGGGTTATTTAATACCAAAACCATCCATGTAGATAAACAGTAGTGGTGGGAGGATAAGAAATTCATATCTTTCCCAAGGGTAAGAGTCTGAAAGTTAACACAACTTGCATTCAAACTCACTCACGACAATATCACAGTCTAACACTCACAAATAAATATCTGTATCAAAACTATAAACTTTTTCTGACGCTTAAAAAGTCTGTGTGTGTGTGGGGGTCCTAAATGTAATTAAGCAGATTTAAAATAATAATAAATCTATGAAATCATATTTGTGCATAAGTGGAATGATAAAGTTTGATACTGTACATAATGTTAGGGTCCATTTTAGAAAGAAAATATATTGTAAATTGAACCCTCACCCCCACCTTGTTTTTTTTTTTTAATATGAAGAATCAAAAAAATAAATAAATAAATAAAATAAAATAACAAATTAAAGATTATAAAATATCTAATGTTGAGTGGAGGTAATTTCAAAACCCCACCCATAAAGTTAAAGTAATCTTTTTGAATAAAGGTGAATAATGATTTTAGAAATTTATCATGACTAGACAACAAAATTTTTTTTATATATATATGCCTAATGAGTAGAGAGTTCACTAGTGGTCTGCGAGACTGGGGTTCAATCCCAGTTCGAGTCATATCAAAGACTAAAAAAATGGTACTTGATGCCACCTTGCTTAACACTCAGGATTTTAAGGTAAGGATCAAGGGTAAAATGGAACAATCCAGGGAAAGGAGTAGCACCCCAACCTACACTTCAGTGTAGTAGCTATTAAAAAGGGAGCCTTCGGATTACCCTCGACTAAGGTCACCAACTTTATTTTATATATATATATATATATATATATATATATATATATATATATATATATATATATATATATATATATATATATATATATATAGTGTGTGTGTGCGGATCTAGGCAGCAGATTTCCTTGTAGGCATATTTACTTATATATAACACTTAAACATATCTGACATAGGTGCATAGTTTAGTTTCATGGACACATCATGTAATCTTGATCTGGGAATTCTACACATTCAAACAAGTCTCAACTGATGGCTCACATTCAAATCTGATATCAACTGCATACAATGAATGCTCTTGTTTAAAATATGCAATGATCACATAAAACATCTTATAATCTACCATGCGGTCTCATCGACAAACTCAACAATAACCAGTGAAGATTGAGAGGAGAAGAACTTGAGTTGTAGGATTTTAGGTTGGTTGGTTGTTATGGCATATCAACCTTTATAAGTTATTTAATGCCAAATCCATTTTTATGCAAATAGTTCTATTTCAAACAATTCAGTTTAGCATTAGTATACAGTTTAATTGTCAAAAACATTTCTATTTCAAGCAGTTCTAATTCAGCTAATTCAGTTTAGTATAAGTACAGATTTTGTTTACACACAGTTAAATATCAAAACAGTTCTAGATTAAACATATCAGTTTAGTGTAAGTACAGTTTCAATGTCAAAAAACAGTTCCATTTCAAACAATTCAGTTTAGCATAAGCACGCAGTTTAAATGTAAGCATGGTTTGTCAAAAACATTTCTATTTCAAGCTATTCAGTTTAGTCAAACAATTCAGTTTAGAATAAGTATGCTGTTTGTTCTATTTAACCCATAGATAGGGCCCTATCAGGTGCTACCACGTTGGGCCAGAGTGGACCTGGGAGCAATGGCAATAAAGGAATTCCCCAAAGCCTCAGCATCAATAGAACATCACCATCAGATTGTTTAGTGTCATATCAGGACACTCATTGGGGTGGGGTTTTACCCCTCAGCAGAGATGCTGTCAGTGTATTCTACAGCCCCAGCTGACTGGGCAATGTAAGATTTTCGTCAGTTATAAAGCAACCATTATCTTCATTAGTGAGACATCACTTAGGAACAAAACAGGCGAATAAAAAGCTCAATTTATATATATGTGTGTGTGTGTGTGTGTGTCGTAATGGTTACTGTCGTAGAAAATGGACACGGTGATACAAGACCAAATCTTGGACGAGATTGTCTGCATTTCACATAGCAAATTACAAATCCAACCATTATCCCGGCAGCTATGAGTAAATAGTAGGACAGACTGAACTCTTTAACCTTGGTGTGACAACCTGCCTAGGAAAAGGAAAAGTCTAAATTCAAACCTTTTAAACTGCTTAAAAAACAGACCTTGTGTTGCATCCTGTTTAAGCAAAGGAGTAAGTGTGTGTGTGTGTGTGTGTATATATATATATACACACACACAAATCTTTTTTGTTCGTTTTTATTACCACTGTTTAAATATATTGTCAGTTAAAATGGCAGCCACACAAGCAAGAAAGAAATTTCAATAACAAAGAATTAAAAGTTAAAGAATGAAAAAAAAAAAAATGCTTCCTCGATTGATTGATTAATTTCATTCCATTTATTTTCTTGTTTTGCCTTTAAAATGTTCATGATACCATTAAATCGAAAACTATTTCATTTGGGCGATGAAAAAAAAGATGCCTAAAAAATTTCAGTGTAACAAGGGAGGTAACTTCAAATCGGTCTTAACAGCTGACCCTATTTCGAGCAAGAGGAGACAACTTGGAGAGAAGAAAAAATTTTAAATGCACAAAACAAAAAACAAGCCGTATATACTCGAATAATGAAAGACCCTTAATTTTTAGACACAAAAATGTTTTTTTTATCATATATCGCGTATGATAAACAACAAACTTTTGGCTATGCTCGTCTACAAAAATATTTCAATATCCAATAAAGAGAGAGAGGGAAAAAAAAAATCACGATTACTGAAATACAATCAAAATTAATGCAATACTGTAAATAACGTAATCTAGACCTTGATGTAGCTGCGGTGTTTACCTCATCACAGATACACGATGGCATTGATGCAATAATTAGGTTTGTAATTGATTAAATACACTTAGAGGCATAATTTACTTTTTCTTTTTATAAACAAAATCAAATGACATCTTAATGTTTCCATATAGCCTACCTCATACCAAAACAAAGGCTTTTAGTTAAGATTATAGCACAGGTGTTATAAGTAGTAAATAATATTAAGAAAAAAAAACTTTATTATGATCACAAATAGCTTTTGTTTAGGTAGAGGCTATGCGGGGACACTTTGGATCATTTCATGTCAAGGGTGCTGGGCTGCAGCCGCAAAATAAACAAGTTTAAACTCCAGTCAGACTAGTATGTTGATTTTTAGACTCTTGGGAAAGATTTAAGATTTTTATACTCTTGGAAAAGATTTAAGCTCCAAGCTATAGGTTAAATAGTTTTGCTGTTGTCTTTATTGGGAATCCTTTTGAGATGAGGCTTCTTAATTTGAGAATTGATTTTTTTAATTCTATTTCATTGCAGACTTTTTGTCCTCATCTTGGTAGTTTTTTTTTTGTTGTTTCTTCTCACTATGTTTTGGCCAAAAGGCCAGAGGTGAAATTCGGCTGAAAAGTAGTGAAAAGAAACAAAAAAAAAAAAAAAAAAAAAAAAAAAAAAAAACTACCAAGATGAGGACAAAAAGTCAGCAAAAAAAAACAAAACAAAAACAAAAAGTCCGAAAAAAAAAAAAAAAAAAAAAAAAAAATTTCTGTTTTCACTGCTGTTCTTTGACAACAGTGGCTTTGATATCTTCATAGAAGAACAGCAGTAATACAATCGAACTCATAAGTTTGGAGCGAGGATAAACTAATTTATACCTTTCTCAAGAATGTTAGTCTATGAAGGTTGATATGCCATTAAACAAAGAAATACAAGCAAATATAATGGTAAGGCGAGGTCGAGAAATATGATCATCTTTGAAAAACATCTCATATAATGAACGACCCATTGTTTTAGGTGAAAAATTGGTCTTAAAAAGTCAAGCATTACTCAAGTAGATATGGTACACAAATATGAAAGCTAATCAATTTTGAATATTAAAAGATAAATAAACGTTTTAATATTGTCATTAAATAGACAGGTTGTTTTTTTTGTTTTTTATTATTATTATTGAGAAAAATATGATTGAGCATGCATGCAAATTAATAAATGTTAATATCAAAGCTTTATCTTCATTTTGCTGTCTAGGAGACAGTGGTTTCCAAACTATGAGCCATGACATGCTGCAAAAATGTAGCTATTGGCTACATGAAAAAGTATGAAAGAAATGACTTGTATTGTGGCAGAGAAGCTGACAAATTTGGAACAGAAATCAAACTCCACCCCCTCCCCTTCATTAAACACATGAATGGGTTCAAAACCTGTTCATAAAAAATTTAATCGGATATTCACTTGAAATTATGTTAAGAATTAGCTTTAATGATCTTAGTTTAGGTTAAGGGTGTGGGAAGGGTAACCCAAAGTTACATTTTTTTAAACCTTATTTTTCTGATGCAGGTTTCATTGGGGAATGAGAAAAGTTTTAGTAAGCAGGTCAGGCCCATTTATAAAAAAAAAAAAACAAAGTTTGGTTTGGGGTCAACATTACTGTGCTTTTAATTTGGACGACGATGTTTGTGGCCTTAGAATTAAGTTATTTATGGATACATTTCGTATTTCTGTTAAAGACGAACATCCTTCTGTAACCAAAAGGGGTTAGAGAAAAAAACTATTTTGATCCAGGAATTTACTTTATATTTATGAGAATTAAGAGTTACTTATCCAACAAACATTAAATAAAATTACATGCATTGAAAAAAAAAGTCTTTCATGCATATCTAAAAATAGAAAATTTTACAACAAAACATTCGCTGATGTTCCTCTTTCATAAAAATTTAGGGAATAAATTTTAAATAATAATAATGTTCTGCACTTTGAATTATTTTATAAGATAAAAATTATAAATCTTTGAAATTATTCAAATGTTTTTGTATCTAGTAAAGTGTACTAGGGAGAAAGAGACAGCACTCATTCCTGAGCAGGGGCAAAATTTCCACTGACCTCCTAATTATGCCCTCTAAAAGGATATAAAAGGATTAGACAGAGAAGAAAAAAAAAAAAAACTGAACCATTTTTTATTATTGCCACAAATTTTAATAAAACTTAGACACACATAAGTGATTTTTTTTTTTTTTCCTTGATTGTTGTAAATGTTCACTTAATCATAGCAAAAAGTTACAATTTTCTAAAAAGAAAATTCTCAGAAATACCAAAAAGTAGGAAATCTTTTCAAATTTTCTTTTTGATTTGATATGCTAATTTGTGATTAGTCCTTTGTTAATGGCTTGAAAGAAGTGGTCCAATTTTGAAAATGGTCAAATTGTGATATACAGTGATTGTGGAGATATTGCAAAGAAATTGAATCATCATTTATCATGATGTTGACCAGGCAATAATTGATGCTAATGGAGACCCAAGCGAACATTAAGTGGTCATAAACTACATCAATTGTCTTCGGCTTTTTTTTTTTTTTTTTACGTCAGCCATCTTGTTTTATTTTGTCCAAAACTGTATATTGGCTTAAGAGTAAGTAAATACAAGTTACTTTACAAGGAATTATGATAAATTTATAGCATGGTAATCTTATCACAGGCAAATTCATTGTTTCAGATTAATTGCTCAAGTAATAAAAGGTTTCCCCCAACTCTCTTTATTAAATTCTTAAAAGCAACAATCAAATTCTGAATTTAACCGCAAATAATTTACCTGTGATATATTTACCATGGGATGAATTTATCAAAAATTTACTGGACCTGCTTTACAAATGATCATAATTTTGGCCATTTTATATATATATATACTTTCCTGTTTGAAGTACTTTTTATAATTTCGCTGTTGAAGACTGCAAAAGGTGTGAAGATTATCAAATACGTTCATTTACAATCCTTAATCATTATCATCTGAGATTACTAAGTTTCAAACACTGTTTTAAGATCTACTAAATGACATTTTCAGAGATGAGGACATCAAAAGTGTCTTTGTCTACAGGCACTGAGAATTCCTGCTATTTCAATGACCTGAATAAAAAAAAAAAAAAAAAGTTTGGGAACTACTGGTTGTGAGGATATAACGTACAATTTTGTATATATGCATTTTCATAGATATGCACAGAAAATAATCATCAGCCGAGAAATTTGTGGAAGAAAAAAAAAAAAAAAAAAAGTTAGTCTTTCTATAGAAATGTCTTGTAAATGTTTGCGGAAAGACATGTCTTCAGAAGCCAAAAAATATCAGAGAATGTCTCTCAGAAAATGAATTTGAGACAGATCAGTGTGCTGAGATATCATTTTATTTTATTTTTTTTAATTTATTTAAAAAAAAAAAAAAAAAAAAAAAAAGAAAGACAAGAAAAATAGATTTAATCAGAGTCAAAATTGGAATGCTAAAGAATCCCCACCCACAAAGATTGATTGCTTTTCTTTGGTTCTTTCCTGGCAGAATTTTGATAGTATCCTCTGAAACTTATCAAAGAGGGGGTGCGTGTGTGTGTGAATTGGAACAGTAGGGTGGGTAGAATAGTTCTTAGCCAGTAGTTGTATAGAACATTTGTTTTCTTGCAACAACCAAAATGATTTTTGGTTTCTTCCTTTTTTTTTTTTTTTTTTTTTTAAACAGAAAATTAATTCCTACCAGAGAAATAATTTGAGGACCATAATTATTCAAATATATTCATATAAAAAAAGAGGACACTGTTTCTTAAAATATGGCTCTAATATGAAGGAAATAATTCAACTGGAAAATTCTTATCAAATAGTGTCCATGTGTGTATGAGAGGGAGTGTATGTATGTACATATATATCTATACACATGTAAGTGCGTATATAGTTATTGACTAAGTTTAGATGTGGCACAAGGCCCAAAATATGGAGCACCCAGTGAAAGTTAGTCTAGCTTGCCAAACATTAAAACTCCCTGAGTTGCCCTAATATATGTGTACATAAACTGGAGACAAAGTTCATTCTATTAATTTTGTCTTTGAACCAAATATTTAGAGTCTAGTATGGAAACAAGAAAAATTAGAAAAGAATTCAATACAAACCTTGTCTGTGGGCTATACACACGAGAGCATGTGTGTGTGTATATATATATATATATATATATATATATATATATATATATATATATATATATATATATATAGTGTCTGAAAAGTTACCTAAGAATTTTTAAAGAATAAAAGTTTGAAATTTTTAAATAAATTTATAATTCTTCTCTTCAGAATACCATATAAACCACATTTTTCGTAATTGAAGTAAATTCCTTTACATTGTATAAATTTTTCTAAACTACAAAAATGCATGTCCTTTTAATTTTAAATACCTAAGTGACTTTTGGGACACACTGTGTGTGTGAGTGTGTGATATATAATGATAAATATATATATATATATATAATTCATGGAATATTGTTTGCAACGCTGGGTTTCATGCAGTTTTTTGCAAAACAACAATCATTTATTTATTTATTATTATAATACAACCCCCCCCTAAATATTACACCAACATATTCCATCACAATACAATAAAATATAACCTTACTTATACCCATTGTGATTCTAGCTTAACATAACACAACCATTCAAAGACGCTTACAAATCAAATCCTTATTTATTCTCCTTGACATGCAGTGATGATGTTTCGTTCCATAGCTAGAGTCACCTACACACACACACACAGAAATAAAATAATGTAATGAATTCATTTCCGCTTAACCAACGTGCTACATTCATGGACTGGCTTAACCTCATAAAAACACACATCCATACATAACTATAACACATATGCACACACCCACATACACACTCACAACCACACATAAACGAAATCCCAATGGTTTTTTTGTCTGTATTTTTTCGTATTTTCGATTCATTCCATTTTCTTAACTGCCTGATGATTGTTGTTTTGCAAAAAAACAACATGAAACCCAGGGTTGCAGACAATATTCCATGAATTTATATATATATATATATATATATATATATATATATATATATATATATACACACACACACACACACCTATATATATATATATATATGTATGTATGTATCTTCTTAACTGCCTGATGATTGTTGCTTTACAAAAAAACTTATTCATTTACTAAGTTTTATCAGTCCATTTTGGTACACACACATACCTATATTCATACATACATATATATGTATCTTAACTGCCTGATGATTGTTGTTTTATAAAAAACTTCATGAAACCCAGGGTTGCAGAATATTTTACATGGATTAAATATATATATATATATATCTAATATATATTTATTTATTTATCATTATTATATAATAGCTCTATCCTAGATATTGAGCACTCTCCATATTATATTGCACTTGGTTCGACACTTACCCATAAAGTGATTTAGTGACAACCAACACTCTTGTTATATGAGTGTGAGTGCACATGCACGTGCTAAATAAAGTTATTTTGGGGACAGCTTGTATAAGCAAATTCATTTTGAGTAAATTATTTGTGGCTTAATTCAGAATTTAATCATTGCTTTTAAAAATTCAATAAAAAGAGCTAAAGAGTAAGGAGAACAATTAAATTTAAATTTATCAAGAACCCTGTATAAGTACACACATACATTTAAGGATAAATAGTTCAGTGTTTCCTACAAATAGAAATTTAATTAAAGTTTGGGTCAAAATCACATGCTAATTTTTTCCTGGAGGATTCACATATTTAAAGAAAGAAGAAAAAAATTTAAGAAATACAAATAAAACAGGTCAATATCTTCAAAAAGTTTTCATATAAAAAGAGAAAACATTGTTCCAATCCACAAAATTTGATTTTTGAAATTTTCACCCAGAATAGCATGATTTATTCAATAACCGAGCCAAACTTTAAAAGCTTTATCATACAGAAATTCATTCGAAAAACTTAAACACTAAGTTAGAGTTTAACACCTTTGGGATGACACTCCAAGAAAATTCTTTTTTGTCTATTTTTTAAAAATAAATTTCAGTGCTTATCTGCTCTGCAGTTTGGGGGAGAAAAGGCTTTTCCTAAATTTACGATGGCAAAAAAAAAAAAAAAAAAAAAAAAAAAAAAAAGCTTTTCCTAATAATTTGATAACAGAAAAAAAAAAACAAACAAAAAAACAAAAACAAAGACAAGAAAACAAATGCCTTTTTTTTTTTTTTTCTCTCCTTAAGTTTATAGAAACATTGAAAAAATGATGATCACAGTCATCTTTATAATTTTATATATATATATATATATATATATATATATATATATATAATGACATACAATTTTTATTTTCTAAGACACTGGGTAAAGAAAAATATAAAAAGAAAGAAATGAAAGTGTTTAAAAAAGATAATTGAAGCATCAATCGATTTTTTAAGAACATAGGAAATTAATAGAGAAAAATCAATAGTGATATACATTGATTTTTCTTGTTTTTTTTCTTCTTTTAATTAATATTCACATTTTCTTTTAAAGAGTTGGCAGCCCAGACGGTAGTGGTGGTGGTGGTGGTGGGTAAATGATAGAATCAATAATAATAATAATATTAAACTTGTGGTGATGATGGTAATAGAGGCAGCAGTGATAGAAGCGGCCATGATAATAACAGTAGCAGTACCAATGGCGTGTCTATGCAGTTAGAGACATGGGCTTAGATTTTTTTTTTGAGGGGGGGGGGTCTTTTTTTTTTTTTTTTTTTTTTTAAATTTTTTATCATTTTTTAGATTTTGCTTTCAATTCATTTTTTTTTTTTGGCGTTTTTAAAAAAAATTTTTATTACGTAGAAACATTGGAAAAAAAAATGGCCAGAGAAGATAGAAAGGGAGGGAAGGGGGGAAAATTTGAAAGGTAGTTACCTCCCTTGAATTTTACTTTCCCACCCCTTCTGTCTTTGCTTTCTTGATGTTTTTTTTTTGTTTTTTTTTTTTTGCTTTTATTATTATTTTTTAAACACCACTGCCACCCTAGCTCTAGCCTTGTATCCACCCAACCAGCTATTCATCCACCCGTCCACCCGAAACGTTCCACCCCAGTTCTCTGTTAGGCTCTTTCCCTTTTCAGGGGTTCTTCAGCTCGGAGCCGATTTTGTAACCAATGATTTTATTCCAGTCAATCTTGCTGCGGGTGACGGGCAATTGTCGTCGCAGGGCCTTAAATGTAGTGTCTGACATTGTCTGGTAATTCTCAGAGATAGCTCTCTGCAAAGAAAAGAAAATGCTTGGTCATAGATTTTCATTTTATAGGAAAATTTTAGAGTAGGTAGACAGACACTTCTTTTAGCACCAAATAATATTACAATCTTATTTCTATCAACATTACAGACATTTACTTACCATATATACCTATGTAATGAATGCTTCCAAATTTTTGTTTTGAAATAAAGAGTTAATTATTTATTAACTGAAGTGGTATAGTCCAACAAATATTATAAGTCTCGAGCTGTGGGTGTTATGTCTGAAGTTTGTCTTACTACTGACCAAGATCTTGCAGAACCTTCATGCTTAAGAAACAGGTCTTTTATACCTCCACGATACCAGCAGTCACGTGGTACACAACATTAACAGCATTTTAAAAGGTTTTAAGTAAAGTTTTTTTTAAACTGTGTTTTGCTAAAAAAAGTACGTCAAAGGAACATTAGTGGAATTTTGATTTAGGTTCTTTGTTTAATGCCAAAACTATGTTTGTAGAAGAATAGTAATGGTATTATTTAACACACAGCTGAAGGAATAAGAGGATCATGCCTTTCCCAAGGATATTAGTCCAAAAGTAAAGAAAACAGCACAACTGAAGTTCAAACTTACTTACTTACTACAATGTCAGTCCAGTATGTTAGCCACTATGTTATGAGGACTCTCCCAGAAGCAGAATTTGTATCAGTTAGCATTTATATTAGAAACTGTAGAATGAGCACAAAGACTTCTGTTTCACACTGACTGTTTCCTAAGACATCAATGACGACCAGAGGTTTCAAACAAAAGCATTAATACGATGACAGTCTCGTCATTTGATCATGGGACCAAAGAAAGCAAATTGTGAACAATTTTTAAAAAGAAATTGTTTTAAAAATAAAACAGAATAGCGAAAATGATTTAGTTGACAAACTTGTTAAGTAGAATTAAGAGAAATGTTTAAAAATGTTGGCATTTGTGTTTTATTGCCATCTTGTTTTCTCAGTTGGCGGTCATCATCTTGCCACTATCTTTCCTTGCAGCTTTCCATTGTTCCATCTTCTTTGCCAGGACGAACAAGATAACATTTTGTGTGCACACTTAACTTTATTCATCTTTGATAACTTTCCATATACCTTACTGATTGTATGAAAGCCAGGCATTAGTTTTTGGACGAGAGATGGAAACGGATGTCCCATCGCTACAATAGTTCTGATTAAATTTCAAATTATTTTTATAAACTTCTAAAATCTCTCAGTCACCTGAATGAGATTATCCAATCACAGACAATTTCTCAAATTGCCCTTAAAAGGGTCATTGTTTTCAATTAAACTAATGAGATTAACGGTTTCTTTTTTTTTGAGACAACTGTAAAATTTTTTTTCAAATTATCTACACTACATGGCAAATAAAAGATTCAGTCAAGTTATTATTTAATATTTGCTGGCTCGAGTTTTGTCTAGAAGAAATAAGAGTTCAATTCATATACCTATATTAATATTATTATTTGTTTTGCTTTTTTTTATGCCTTCTTGGGCATCTCTGCTTTTTACTATCAACTCATTAACCTAAAAATTTTCAAACTGAATATCAATACAATATCTCTATGCAGATGGAATATCTAATACAATATCTCTATGCAGATGGAATATCTAATACAATATCTCTATGCAGATGGAATATCTAATACAATATCTCTATGCAGATGGAATATCTAATACAATATCTCTATACAGATGGAATATCTAATACAATATCTCTATACAGATGGAATATCTAATACAATATCTCTGTGCAGATGGAATATCTAATACAATATCTCTATACAGATGGAATATCTAATACAATATTTCTATGCAGATCGAATATTTAACACAATATCAATATAATGATTAAATTCTCTGAAATAATTTATTCAACAGTTCCAATAAATGCCTTCTTAAAGTCTTTTTCTTTCAATCTAAAAAAAAAAATTTTTTTAAATCATTGAATTTAATCTCAAAATTTTCTACACTACTTCTCCTTTTAATCTGATATTTTGTTTAAAAATTGATTACTATTAGCTAAAAAGGTTCATTTGGTTAATAGAATTAATTTTTGAAATCTTAATCTCTGGCTCAGTGACCAATATCATTTATCTCTGTGGGTGCGTGTGTTTTCAAAGCAACAATCAGAATTAAAAATATGATAGGTAAAAAAAATAAATTGAATAATTGAATTTTGTGTCAAAATACTGAGTGTCAAACAGAACATAGTTTGAAATTTGAGTATAGCCACACACAGACATGAAAGGGTTACAGTTCTTAGATTTGTTCACTGGGTTTAATGGCAAAATAAGTCTGCAAATTAAAAAAGAAAAAAAAATTTTTTTTTTTTTTTTAAAGATTACCTGATATTCATTTTCAGCTTCTGATACCAACTGTGTAAATTCTTTAGCAGTAGGTTCTTCTTTCTGAAAGTAAAATTAACATATTCATTTAAATGAAACGAAAAATCAAGAAAAGAAATTAAAAAATGCACAACATAACTGATACTAGCTGAAATACCCAGATACACGAGGTAAAAGATCGAAACTCAAATTAAAGTTTAGCAAACAAAGGTAAAAAAAAAAAAAAAAATCCCATCAACTTTTTTTTCTCCCTAAAAAAAAAAAAAAAAACCAAAAAAAACCCAAAAAAACAAAAAAAACCTGTTTATTTTTCAATCTTAGAAGTTCATTAGAAATTTACAAAAAATGATTACAGATGGTAATCAGCAGTATAAAAAAGGAATTCTCATAGATTTATCAATTATATCTTTATATTATATTACCAAGGCCATTGGCCTAATGGGTAGAGTGTTTGCCAATGGTCCAGGACACCAGAGTTCAATCCCAGGTAGAGTCATACTCAAAAAATGGTACTTGATGCCGCCTTGCTTAACACTCAGCATTATAAGGTAAGGATCAAGGGTAAAGTGGAGCAATCCAGCGCCCTCCCCTACACCTTGGTGTGGTAGCAATTGAAAAGGGAGCTTTCAGGTTACCCTCGGCTAAGGTCGCCAACTTTACTTATATTAAATTATAGTTTGGTTTATTTGTTTAATGGCATATCAACTTTCCTGGGTTATTTAATGGACAAAGCCTTTGTTACAGAAGAACAGTAATGGTACAATTTAATTTATAACAGAGGAACAGTGGGGTTCATGCCTTTCCCAAAGGCATTAGTCCAAAAGTGAACATAAAAGCACAGCTGGAGTTTGACCTGAGATCGCAGTCCAGTACTTTAGCCATTATGCCCCCCCCTCCATTATAGATGAACATTCAACTTACTGTTACATTGAGGGTCAACTTGACATCCTTAGAACTTACTAACTGCACATTTCCATCCTCATAATAATGAACCTGATTAAAAAAAAAAAAAAAAAAAAAACATTATATATTGGTGACATGATAATGTACTATAAATGTGATTAAATACAAGAGGAAACATTGCACAAATCTACTATAATATATATATATATATATATATATATATATATGAGTGTGTGTGTGTGTAGGGGGGGGCAGCAGTCATTTATTTAAACCCATTTCATTAAATTGTAAAGACAAATCTTGTCTGTATAATTTATTTAAGATCCTTTCGAGTTTCCTGATAAATGTCTTGGTTTCAGGTTGGAATTGGAGGATGAATTTACCGAAATTGTCCCAAGCACTTTCAAAAATCATTAAAAAATAACAAAAAAAAAAACCCACTCCTTACACATGCAAGCAACCCCTGATAAAGGTGTCCAAAAGCACTCAGGACAATTTTGATAAATTCATCCACCAATTCCAACCTGAAACCAAGGGAACTCGAAAGGATCTTAATTAAATTATACAGACAAAATTTGTCTTTATTATTAAATGAAACACACACACACGTGTGTGTGTGTGTGTGTGTGTGTGTGTGTGTGTGTGAGAGAGAGAGTACATATATATATTTGCATATTAATTTTTTACCACAAATCAAGTTTCAAAATAGACAAACGTGGTAGATTACCTCCCTTGGGTTTTTCGCAAACGCAATACATAAAATTAAAAAATTTTTTTTTTGGCTATAATATTCCAAATAAATCTAGAATAAAGCACATGTATTCGTATATTTATTTTCGTCAGTAATACATAAATGAATAAATCAAAATCTTTCAAGACGTTCAAAGTATCAACCCAGGTTACTGAAGCCTATGCAAAAATAAACAAAATAGAGCCATTGGTGTAATAAAATTGCCTGGCATCGCACTTTTGATAGCAAAAAGACTCACAAGTTGAAAACTGATAATAGCAAAAACTGAAGAGAATATCAATTTGATATGTGACACAATTTTCTAATGTCATAAGTAGTAGTAGTACTACTACTACTACAAACACCTTAAAAATTAAAATATGAATATTCATTAAAACTTTTAAAAAATATCACAACAGGAAGGACCTGGCAAAATATCAATTTCATATGCAATTGTCATTTTTTTTTTGACAGCACAAGCTATAAGTGCTCTTCCTTTTCCTTTGCTTAAAATGACGACTTATATTAAAACCTAATAGTAAAGACTTGAATAAAATATCAAAGTTGTCTGTGCCATTTAAAAATGACAGCAAAAATGGTGGTCGCACTCCTCCTTTTCCTCTTACTTCAACTACAATGACGTTGATACATTTAACATCTTCTCATTATAATAAGGACTTGAATAAAATATCAACATCATAAGTGCTGTCATTTTTTACACAGGACATGTACTCTAGTTATAAGTACAAGTGAGAGATTTACTAGATCAGTAATATATAGGTATTTACTAAGTCTAGCTCAGCTGTGGCACAAGGTGAGAAATATGGGGAACCTAGTGAGAAGGGAACTCACTAGCAATGATCTGCTCGTTGATTCTTCTCATGAACAGTCCAAATTGGAAATATTCAAGTGTGTATGTAAATTTTCACAAAAAAAAAAGTTTCATGAAGTAAGGACATTTCAATTTATTCTTATCTACAATTTAAAAGGTCAGAATATATATATATATATATATATATATATATATATATATATATATATATACATACACACACACACACACACACACACACACACATATATAAAAATCAACATAGATGTGTCAGAAATGATATTCAGGCACAGCAATAACTTTTTTTTATTGCATGTATTTCATTAAGTCTGTACAAAATTTAAAACATATACAAACACATGATACACTGTAAAAATTGTTTTTTTTTTAATGGCATATCAACATCCAAGGGTAATTCAATCCCGAAGTCACCCTTGTTGAAGAATAGTAGCAATACTATTTAATCTCTAACTGGAGGGTGAGATAAAGAGTCTCGTAGTATTCCCAAGAGTATTAGTCCTAAAGTGAACATAATAACACGACTGCAGTTTGAACTCACACACTACTAAGTCATAGGCCAGCATGTTAGCCACTACACCTCAAGGAGTCTCTCAAAAGAAATTCCCTATTTTGCACGAGTCAGGCTAGTGAGGCCATCAAGAAAGATTATAGTGGAAACTAACACACTATATATATATATATATATATATATATATATATATATATATATATATATATATATATACATACATATATACATACACACATACATGCATACACACTCACACATGCACATATATATATATATATATATATATATATATATATATATACACACACACATACATATACACACACATATATATATACACACATACATATACACA
>OY757942.1:1629222-1641722 GCA_963585895.1 Sepioteuthis lessoniana
TCTTTTGATGCATTGGATTCTTTGAAACCGAGTTGCATCTGTCTAAATAAGAATTTTGGGTTCACGTATAGATTTAAAGTGATAAAACAGACATTCCTGTTCAGGCAACTTGAATTCAAATCCTGGATGAGACTGTGTTTCACTTTGTGCTAATGCTCTTGAGATAAGGCATGAATCCATATTCTCCTCCTAGCTGAGTAAATACTAGGGTAGACTGGGCTCTTTAGTCTTCATAAGAAGATAAGTCTAGGAGAAGAAAAACTCCACTGAAAAACTCACCATGTGTCACATTCAGCTCATGGCTGATGGGTCAGGTAAACTAAACTATAATTTTTAAAGTTTTTTTTTTAATGTTTGTAAAAAAAAAAAAACTGACCTTTTCTCAAACAAGTCAACCCCAAGAAAAACTTACCAAGAAAAAAAGAAAAACTTACCAAAAGTTCTTTGGCTGGAACTGATGGCTTTCAATACAAGCAATAATAGTTACATTAGCATCATTACTGGTGCCATAGACAGAGGTCACACCATGTTTGTAGTGGTTATGTACATAGGGAGTAAAAGCTGCTTCAACAGCAGCTCGCCAGGGCTCAGCAACTTTATCAATATCAGCTGGTTGCAAGTCACTGGCTTCTTTCCGCAAATGGTCATATCTGAAAATTAAGATTTAGAAAATGAATAAATAATAACGATACATTTGATATAATTCTTGGGCGAGTCGAGTCTGTGGTAAATATATCATGCGACCAAGGCGCTCTTGGAGTAAAGGTTAACAATTTAGAAAATGGACATGGCAAAGAAAATTCAAAAACCTGGGCAGGGCTGTTTGAATTTCATATAACACTAATACCCCCTGGGAAAGGCATGAATCCAACTATCCTCTTTCCAGCTATGGAAATAGTAAGGCAGACTGGGTTTTATAACTTTGATCTGGCAACTAGTCTATGAGAAGGAAAAATCTGAATTTAAACCTGTCAAAAAATTAATCTTGTGTTGCACCCTGCTAATATGGAGGGGTTGGTAAATACATATATCATGACTGAAGCATTTCAAGCCACGGAATATATCTACTGTGGTTGGCAGTATCATGGTAGCTGGTGTGCTAACATGTTGTGCATTGCTTCATTCCATGTGTGATTTGAAAGCCATACAGATGAACGTGTAATGTAGTCAAATTCAGAAACTTGTGCTTTACAAGTTCAAACTGGGCCATAACACCACGGAAGCAACCAAAAATATTTTTTGTGTGAAAGGTGACAGCGCACTTGATCACAGTACAGTAACCAGATGGTTCTAGAAATTTTACTCAAGTTGCAAAAGCTAGAGAGGCAAATCTCATGAGTAGCACCTGGAGAGTATCAGGCAAGCCCGTATCAAGCAGCACCTGGAGAGTATCAGACAAGCCCGTATCAAGCAGCACCTGGAGAGTATCAGGCAAGCCCGTATCAAGAATCACCTGGAGAGTATCAGGCAAGCCTGTATCAAGAATCACCTGGAGAGTATCAGGCAAGCCCCTATCAAGCATCACCTGGAGAGTATCAGGCAAGCCCCTATCAAGCATCACCTGGAGAGTATCAGGCAAGCCCCTATCAAGAATCACCTGGAGAGTATCAGGCAAGCCCCTATCAAGAATCACCTGGAGAGTATCAGGCAAGCCCGTATCAAGCAGCACCTGGAGAGTATCAGGCAAGCCCGTATCAAGAATCACCTGGAGAGTATCAGGCAAGCCTGTATCAAGAATCACCTGGAGAGTATCAGGCAAGCCCGTATCAAGCATCACCTGGAGAGTATCAGGCAAGCCTGTATCAAGAATCACCTGGAGAGTATCAGGCAAGCCCGTATCAAGCAGCACCTGGAGAGTATCAGGCAAGCCCCTATCAAGCATCACCTGGAGAGTATCAGGCAAGCCTGTATCAAGAATCACCTGGAGAGTATCAGGCAAGCCCGTATCAAGAATCACCTGGAGAGTATCAGGCAAGCCCCTATCAAGCATCACCTGGAGAGTATCAGGCAAGCCCGTATCAAGCATCACCTGGAGAGTATCAGGCAAGCCCCTATCAAGCATCACCTGGAGAGTATCAGACAAGCCCGTATCAAGCATCACCTGGAGAGTATCAGGCAAGCCCGTATCAAGCATCACCTGGAGAGTATCAGGCAAGCCCCTATCAAGCATCACCTGGAGAGTATCAGGCAAGCCCCTATCAAGCATCACCTGGAGAGTATCAGACAAGCCCCTATCAAGCATCACTTGGAGAGTATCAGACAAGCCCGTATCAAGCATCACCTGGAGAGTATCAGGCAAGCCCGTATCAAGCATCACCTGGAGAGTATCAGACAAGCCCGTATCAAGCATCACCTGGAGAGTATCAGACAAGCCCGTATCAAGAATCACCTGGAGAGTATCAGACAAGCCCCTATCAAGCATCACCTGGAGAGTATCAGGCAAGCCCCTATCAAGCATCACCTGGAGAGTATCAGGCAAGCCCCTATCAAGCATCACCTGGAGAGTATCAGACAAGCCCCTATCAAGCATCACCTGGAGAGTATCAGGCAAGCCCCTATCAAGCATCACCTGGAGAGTATCAGACAAGCCCGTATCAAGAATCACCTGGAGAGTATCAGGCAAGCCCATATCAAGCATCACCTGGAAAGTATCAAGCCCAGAGTATCAGGCATAGTCCAGTGTGGGTCATCACCTTCATGACCTTGGCTAAAACATTTAGAGCTGTAAAATTGTGCCTCATATTACCAAAATATTGCAAAACGTTTGACTCGCCCTTGTATATATATTTTGGGACATGGGGGTGGTAAGAAAGAAAGAAAATGAAAGGAGAAAAAGAAGAAAAAAAATGCATGTAAAAATTTGTCAATAAGTTTTGATTTTTCATTATTTCCAGCTGGTCTTGGTCTATCATCAGAGAGTACTTATTTCACGATTGAGGCTTACAAACATTAGTAAGCTTTCATGTTTATGAAAATTGAATGTCTTTATCTTTTAATTTGATAATGAAAAACTTTTGTTTTTGTTTAAAAATATTTTCAAAATTATATACACACACACACACACACACACACATACAGAGAAACACACATTTTTTGGTCATGTTAAGTGGAAAAATCAGTGTATTAAAGTTAATGTGAATATTTTAAAATTATTATTCAATATTGGTTTAAATGATGTTGAGAGATTAAAAATGTAGTGTAAGTGAATGATTTTAACAGCATGTCAACTCTTCTCAGGTTATTGTGTTCATTGTACAAATATATTTACATTTCTCATGTAGTTTAATCCTTAAGAGTTCTAACTACACAGTTATAGGATATCAAGTATTTCTATCTAATACTAAAAATTATATGGTTTCAAGTATTTCTATCTAATACTAAAAATTATATGGTTTCAAGTATTCCAATCTAATATTAATAATTATTGAGTTTCAAGCATTTCTATCTAATACTAAAAATTATATGGTTTCAAGTATTTCTATCTAATACTAAAATTTATATGGTTTCAAGTAATTATTTCAATTTGATAATAATCATTTGTTTGCACACAGTTATATGGTTTCAAGTAACTAATAATAATCCTTAGTAAACCATTATAACATCAAGTAACCATTTTCAATACAAATAATTTATTAGTTATATAGTATCAAATATTCTTATCAAATATCAATTTTTAAATTAATCTATTTGACTCATAAACTGGACCCTAACAGTAACTGGGTCAGAGTAATGGTATCTCTCAGGCTAGGCACAATCCCATCAATTTCACAGAAGTTGTGTCAGTATAAAATAACCCAGATCATTGGTAAAAGGCAACAGAATTCCTCTAAGTAACCAAACTATTAAAAATAAAACATTGAAATGCACTTTCATGGGTTATTCAATGCCAAAGTCGTCCTTTTAGAAGAACAGTAGTCATACTGTTTGATTCCTAGCTGGCAGCTGCCTTTCCCAAAAGTAGTTTGATTTGGTTTGGTTTTATGGCATATCAACCATTTTAGGTTATTTAATGCCAAATTCATTTTTATATATAAAAACAGTTCTATTTCAAACAGTACAGTTTAGCATAAGTACAGTTTTTGTTTACACTCAGAAAATGTAAAAACAGTTCTATTTCAAACAATTTAGTCTACCATAAGTATACAGTTTAAATGTTGAAAACAGTACCTTGTGCGTTTGTTTGGTTTTATGTCATACCAAACATTGCAAACTGTTCAATGTCAAATCCTGTTTTGAATGTGTGTTTGTTTGGGTTTTATGGCATATCAACCTTTGTGGGTTATTTAATGCTAAATCCATTTTTATACAAACAAACAGTTCTATTTCAAACAATTTAGTTTACCATAAATACACAATTTAATTATCAAAAACATTTCTATTTCAAACTATTCAGTTTAGTCGAACAGTTCTAATTCAAACAATTCAGTCTAGTGTAAGTACAGTTTCAATGTCAAAAACAGTAACATTCCAAGCAATTCAGTTTAGCATAAGTATGCTGTTAGATCTAGTTAACCCATAGATAGGGCCCTATCAGGTGCTACCACGCCGGGCCAGAGGGGACCTGGGAGCAATGGCAATGAAGGAGTGCTCCGCATTCCCCAAAAGCTCCAGCATTACTGGAACCTCACCATCAGATTGTTTAGTGTCATATCTAGGAGAGAAGCAGTTGGTGTATTCTACAGGCCCAGCCAACTGGGCAATTGATTTCTTTGTTTAATGGCATATCAACCCTCATGGGTTATTTAATGTCATTCTCATAGAAGAACAGTAGTGGTACAATTCAACTCATAGCTGGAAAGATAATGGGGGATGTTTTTTTAGCAAATACATTTTTAAAATTCCTAAATGTATGTTTTTAGCAAGCATTTGATTTAGAATATAAGTATAACATTAAAATGAACCCTTATTTTATGTGTCAGGTTAACTAAACCAAATCTTTATCTTTTTGTTTAACTGTATAAAGTAGAAAGCTACCCCGCCAAAAAAAATTAATGCTGCATTTACATTTGTATGACTGATAGATTTTAATGACATGACAACCCATCTAGGGTTATTTTATGCTTAGCAGTTGGGAAATTGCATTAATTGTATGTTTATATATACATTCTCTGTGTAATTGCTTCATAAAAAGCCCCCCCCCAGTCCTATCAAAAAAGAATTTTTAAACAGATCTAGTTTATCCATAAATGATACCCTAACATTCCTCCCAGATCTTCAGAACTGGTGCCTCACCATCAGATATCGTTTAATGTAATATACAGATCATTTACAAAAGTAGTATGAGCAATGGCTGTCAACTGTTGAGGAGGTCCTCAGAAACATTAACCTCTTAATAATGTTTATCAACTTATAAGTTCTCAGAAAAACACTGTTGCTATGCCTTTGTTTACTGTTGCAATGAAAAGTGGAAAATAAATTTAGAGAGGATTTTCAGCTAGTTGAGAAATTTGTGAAAGTCTAATTGAAATTTTCTGCATTGTTTTTATATGTAACGTCTGCTTTTGCACATAAATATTTACCATAAAAGGCAACACTGCATGCAAATAGATTATATATATATATATATATATATATAAATAAATAAATAAAAAACTCACTTAAAAGTAATTTTTGTTCGAGGATCTAGAAATCTTCCTGCACCTAAATCTCCATATTCAGTGATCAATACCTGAAATAAAAATAAATAAACAAATAAATAAAATGATAATCAACAGGAAATTTTGATTCATTTTAAACTTATCAATTGGAAATAGAAATATTGAAGAAAAAACACAAAAAAAATCTCTTCATTCTGGTTTGAAAAAAAAAAAAAGTTTCCAGGAATCTCTACTATTTCTTGTTTGGCATTGAAAACTTTTATCTTAACCATTTGACAGTGGAAAATAAATATATCCATTTGAAATTTTATTTCTGTTGACTGGGAAAATTGGATTTACCCAAGAGCTTTGAAAAAAAACCACCTTATCCTATTTACCAACCCCTCCGCTCGGGCAGGATATGACACAAGGTCAATTGTTTTTTAAGCGGAGTTTAACAGGTTTGAATTCAGAGTATTCCTACTCCTAGACTAGTTGCCTCACCAATGCTGAAGAACACAGTCTGCCCAACTACTTACCCATAGCTGGAGGGAGAATAATTGGATTCATACCTTTCCCAAGGATATTAGTGCTATGTGAAATGCAATCAGTCTCGTCCAGGATTTGAACTCATGTTGCCGTGTTCATTTCCTATGACGATAACCATTACACCACGGGCACCTCCTTAAAAAAAAAAAAAAAACACCTTATGCTGTGAGAAGCAGATATACCTTGAGTGACTTCTAAACAATGCACGAAACCTCACCGACCAAGTACCAATTTTACTTTTTGGTGGAGGAATAACAACCTGGAGGCAGCACCCCACAAAGTAGCAGCTGTACGGCCACCTACCACCTATCACGAAAACTATCAAAATTAGACAAACCAGACATGTGGGACACTGCTGGAGAAGTAGGGACAAGCTCCTAAGTGATGTACTCTTGTGGACCCTTTCACATGGACAAACAAAAGCAGGACGACAAGCTCGAACCAACATACAGCAGCTGTGTAGTTATGGGATGTAGCCCTGAGGACCTGCTGGAAACGATGAACAATAGGGAGGGGTGGAGACAGAGGGTCAGGGATATTCGTGCTGATGGCACAACATGATGATGATAGGAATAACCATGAAATTTATTTACATAATGAAAAAGCTAATGTTCTATATTTACACCTATTTCTAACATCTAAGAAAAAAATAAGTAGATTGTTACTTTACGAAAACCATAGATTCTTTCTTGGAAAGTTTTGAGCATCCTCTCAAAACATAGTTCTGAGCAAAGTTATATAGAAAATAGGCAGTCGCATATCCACCAAGCTTTCCTTATGCTATCAATATTGTCCAAGAGAAGGGCAAGAGACAATGTGGCAAAAGAAAAAATAAATTTTAAATAATGTATATTAATTGAATTAGCATGACTAGAAAATCCGGCAATCACTTCCATGCGACATACGGACCACAGGACAGCTGTTTCGACCTTATTAGGTCTCATCAGCAGTGTATACTGTGATCTCCCCCACTAGTGATTGAACCAGCAACCACAGAATGCTGAGTCAAAACTCTACCACTGGGCCACATTGTACACTAGCAATGCCAAATTAACTAGTTATGGTAAATGCGTGACCACTTAACCTGATATGTCTTGAAATATATATATATATGTGTGTGTGTGTGTGAGATTAAAAATAAAATAACTGATTAGCAAAGCAAAAAAAAAAAAAAAAAAAACAGTCTCTTGAATAATAAAGCAAAACCACCAAATGTTTTGAGTAATATAGCAACCCCTCCCCCACAAAAAAAAACTCTAGAACAATTTTTTTCTCTTATTTTTATGGGATATAAAACTCTTGATGGTTTTTTAATGTCAAATCCTGTTTTTATATATATATATATATATATATATATATATATATATATATATTTAAATTTGCTACTCTGCGACTAGAGAGAAGCATGTCATCTGCCGAGACGAAGAGTATAGTAATATTCTCCACCGAAATAAATTTATTATGACGACTTAACAGAGTTTGAGTCTCCATCAAATTGTACTATATATATATATCTGATTTTTAAGTGAATTGTTTAAAGGTAACTTCATTTTTATTTGCACACAGTTAAATGTGTCTCAAGAATTGATATTCAACACTAATAATTCTATTCAATATCATTCATTTTTTTTGCACACAATTATTGCTATTTAACATTAGTAATTCTATTTATCAAGTATTCTTGTCTAATTTAAAACTCCTCATTTGTTTGCACACAGTTTAATGGTTTCAAGTATTGCTATTCAACACTAGAAGTTCTTGATAATAATAATCCCTAGTAAAAATTTTAATAGTTTCATTTGACGCCTGGATGGGACCCTAATAGGGACTACCAGTTTGGGTCAGAGAGGGCCTGTGAGTAATGGTAATGAAGGGCAACCCCACACACTCTAAAGCTCCAGCATTGGAAGCCCACCATCAGATGCAGTTTAGCATTGAATCCAGGACCACTTGTTGGCGGTAGGGGTGTCTTACCTCTCTGCAGAAATGCAGTTGGTATATTCTACAGCTGCAGCTGACTAGGTTACTCTTGAATAATAAAGCAACCCCCTCCTCCACTCTAAAAAAGATTCTTAAATGATAATAATAATGAAGGAGAGAAAAAAGAAAAAAAAAAAAAAAAAAGAAAAAAGTCAAATCATTTCTCTGTGAAAATCAGAATGAATTTGCTCTCTCTCTCATATATATATATATATATATATATATATATATATACACACACACACACACACACACAGAGGGTGACCCCCACCCCACAAAAAAACCCCAAAAAACCCAGAACCCATAAACTTTTTTTATTACTTCTACAAAAATAAAGCAAAATAATTCTAATTTTGTACACTCAAACTTCTGGACATGTTGGTGAATACTATGGTCCCAATTTTTCATGCACAGAATCTACTTCATATCCTGAAAAAAAAGATAAGGCTAGAATTAAATTTATGAATTTCAGTCAAAAATATATAGGTTCTGTTTTTTTTGGGGTCACCCTGTATATACATACACACACACACATTATGCAGACAATGATGAATAAAAGGAAGGAAAGAAAGGAAAAGAATTTGATGATAGTTAGAAAGAATACAATAAAAACGCATCAAAATAAAAGAATCATTTGTATGGAACAGGAAAAAGTTGGTCAGAATAATTTTTTTTCTTTTTCATAACCAATAATTTGGTTGCCAAATAAAGAAATAATTCTTCTGTTTTCTTGTGGGGAGTGAGGGGAGAGAGAGAGAGAAAAAAAAACAAAGTGACAATCATGAAATGAAAATTCAAAATACCACATGAGTGATTTCAATTGAAGTTTTATTTTTATTACAAAAAGGAAAATAAATATGTATTGTTATTTCATAGACATCAAAATGATTTTTTAAACCATAAAAGGCAATAGCAAATATCCAAACAATTTATAGCATCCACCCACTATTCAAAGCTTTGCATTTAACTCATTTATTGTTTTAAAAACCAAACACCTGATAGAATTAAAGGGGAGGGTTCCACTAATAATTAGCATGGGGTCTTGACCCCAAAATAACGTATCCACAATTTAATACTGATACAAGTATAAATTACATGTAAAATGTTTTATTCTATTTAAGGTAATGTTCCTCAAATTTTTTTTTTCTTGTAGCCTATTTTTTGGTTTTAAAAGAATTTCAAGCTCACCTAAGCACAAATAAAAATTCCATATAACAGTATATGCACTTTATTTACAAAATTTAGCAGAAAATATAAATCCTGACTAATGGCTACACTACTCTCAGTGTCTATTAGTTTGTCAAGTTGAACTTTCAATCTTGGTTCAGCTTCTTTTTTCGATCTGCAATAAATTGCATTTCCTCATATTCAGAATCAGCCTCATATTCAGAATCCCTGATTTATGGGACATTCGGTTCACTGGCCTAGTAGGTAGAGTGTTTGCCAATGGTCCAGGAGACCTTGGTTCAATCCCAGGTCGTGTCATACCAAAGACTTTAAAAATGGTACTTGTAACCTCCTTGCTTAACACTCAGCAATATAAGGTATGTATCACGGGTAAAGTGGAGCAATCCAGGGAAAGGAGTAACGCCCTCCCCTACATCTCGGTGTAGTAGCTATTGAAAAGGGAGCCTTCTGGTTGCCCTCGACTACAGTCGCCAACTTTACTTACTTACTAGTGGGATAAATTATTAAAAAAAAAACTATAAAAATTAAAGATCTGAAAGATCTGAGGAAAATAGTTTGGTTTGATTTTTGTTTGTTTGTTTAATGGCATATCAACCTTCATGGGTCATCTAATGCCAAAGTAATCCTTTTAGAAGGACAGTAGTGGTACTATTTAACCCACAGCAGGGAGAGGGGAATAAAAAAGTTTAAACATTTTCTTTCCTTTTTTTTTTTTGTTGAGAAAAATGAATTTTTAATCACAAAAAGAAAAAAAAAGAAAAAAAAGAAAAAGAAAACAGTGACATTTTTGTCATTTAGCTGCAGCTAAATGACAAAAATGTCACTGGTTTTTTTCTAGAAAGAATTTAATTGAAAATAAAAAAATTGTCACTCAAATAATCATGCATCAAGATTTAACCAGTAGGGCTCAATAATCTTGGTCTGTCAACCAGTCTAGAAGGAAAACTCTGAATTCAAACCAGCTGTACCCCACTTCTTGCAGCAGAGGGGTTAGGTAAATACAACCAAGATTTAACAAGTTAAAAAAAAAAAAAAAATACATCAAAGAAATTAGAATTTATTTTAGTGTCCATGTTTGTGTCAGTGAGATTTGGTTATTTACATTGGTAAGTTTCAAACCACCCCAGTTCCAAGTTGTTAATTTTATTTAACTTCGTCAATTTCATGACCCGTTCAGGAGAATAGCCTTTAAATTTCATAACAGTAGCATACATACATATATATATATATATATATATATATATATATATATATATATATATATATATATATAGCATTATTGGTACCTTTTCATTTTTTTTGGTGCTATTATTTACAAATTTTTGCATCAGAAACAAACAGAAAATAAGCAAATAAGTTTTATTTGCTATTCTTTATCAACCATGAGTTGTTAATAGACCAAAGCCGTTTCACGAGATTCATTTTTTTTTTTTCCAAAAAGATGATGTTCAACATTATGTACTAAAATTTCATAGGTGCTAAAAACAGCGACCAGGACTGTGTGTGTAGGAATTTTTGTAAAGTTCCCATAAATTTGACAATGGTACTTATTGAGTTAAACAGGAAAATGACTAAACTAAGAATAGAATCGAGATAAATATAAAATTTTCGGGTAGCAATATTTCTATCAGTTACAAAATATGCAATACCCACTCCACGTTTACAAATTAAAAAAAAAAAAAAAGAAAGAAAAAGAAAGAAAAGTGGAGCATTTAAAATACAGGTTATAAAGGTTTGTTTAATGGCATATCAACCTTCATAGGTTATCTAATGCCAAATCCATCCTTGTTGAAAAACAGCAGTGATATTATTTAACTCACAGCTAGTGGGATAAGAGGGTTTAATACCTTTCCTATGGGTATTTGTCCGAAAATGAATGTAATAGTGCGACTGGAGTTTGAATTCGCTTACTTTGAGATTGCCGTTCAGCACTTAACCCATTATGCCACAGGGACTATCTGACAGGTTATAATGTGCTACACCTTATTTCTTTCTATGTTAATATTTTTTTTAGGATTTATTATGTATATTTTATTAAAACTTTGAATAAATTTAAAATAAAATAAGATAAATGAATAAAAATCCAAAATCCTCGTAGCTAAAAATTAAAAAAAAATATGACAAAAAGAAAAAAAAAAAAAAAAAAAAAAAAAAAAAAAAAGATAAATTACACAAGAAAATATTGGGAAGAACGCACTTGAGAAGTGTTGTCCATAACATACACGGAATGTCTGGTCATCAATTAACGTATTCCATACAGCTTCATCCGAAATAGCATAGGATCGGGACGTTTTCTATACTCAACATTTTGGCTGGCTAGTTTGACTGTTTTTTCCTTTCTTTCCTCTCTTTTTTTCCCTTCTTTTTTATAAAACATCAACCTTTTTTATTTTGATAAACATTGCGTTTTTTTTTTTGTTGTTTTTTTTCTTTCCTTTCTAAATATACGGCTGGAAGACCCAAAAGCAGTTAATCATGAAGAGACCTGTCCAATAAGAGTGGACCAAGTTGGCAGCTGCTGCTCCATTTAAACACGTCAGCTGACTGCAGTGACGATAATAACCAAAACAGTTACATTGTTGCTTTTGATAATAGCTGGTCTGCAATTTAAAAAAAAAAAAAAACTATTTGTTTGATAGAACCTTCAACTACTTCCAAATGTTATAAAACGGTTGATTTAAGTTTGAAATATCTTCTATAGTAAATCTTTGTGATCAATCAATTTTCATGACAGACGAACTCATCTAGCATTGTTTTATGCCTACAAGTTAGAAAACGGCATTTATTCTATGTTCAGATTTTCAATTTGTTCTTGTAGTTGTTTCTTAGGAGTTTTTTGCCCACAATTATATATCAAGTATTCCTATCTAATACAAATAATTCACCCACAGTTATATGGTTTAAAGTATTCCTATTTAATACTAATAATTTGCACACATTTGTTAAGTTTCAAGTATTCCTATTCAATACAAATAATATGCACACATTTGTAAGGTTTCAAGTATTCCCATCTAATACTTATAATTTGCACACATTTGTATGGTTTCAAGTATTCCTATCTGATACAAGCCAGTGCCAATTTGAAAATTAAATCTATGGTACTTATAAAAAATCTTTTTGTGAAACACAGGATGGTGTAAGTGCAGAACCCTCCCTAACACACTTGGGTCCATACAAGTTTTTCTTCTTTCCTAAACCAAAAATATT
>OY757942.1:1644222-1654222 GCA_963585895.1 Sepioteuthis lessoniana
TTGGTTATATAGCACATCAACCATTGTTACCTTGGTTTGGTTTTGTTTTATGGCACACACTGTAGGTTATTAATGTCAAACAAAAACAGTTCTATTTCAAACAATTCAGTTTAGTATATGTAGACAGTTTCAATGTCAAAAAACTGTTCCATTGCAAACAATTCAGTTTAGCGTAAATACAAAGTTTAGTCCTATTTGAGCCATAAATAGAACCCTATTAGGTGCAACCACTTTAGGTCAGAGTGGACATAGGAGTGATGGCAATAAAAGGGTACTCCACATTCCCCAGCTCCAGCATTACTGAAGCCTCACCATCAGATTGTTTATTGTCATAATCAGGACACTCATTGGGGGAGTCTTACCCATCTGCAGAGATGCAGTTGGTGTATTCTATGGGCAACCAAAGAAAGTGTCCACTTCAAAGAATTGACAGAGGAATAAGACTTTAAAAAGATCACTGAGATAGTGCTTAAAACATACATGATATATTACTCTTTTTTGACAAAATTTTAAAACTTTATTGTTGTTTCTAGTAGAATAGGATCTATAGACTACAATACTACAAAACCAAGTAGCCAATTAAAATTCAGTTTTAAGCAACAAGTCAGGGATGTTTTAAAGCCTTATTTCTCTGTTGATTCTTTGAAATGGACACACTTTTTGGTAGCATTGTAATGTTTGGATCCCATTCTACCAGAAAGGACAAATAAATAAATAAAAACTATCAGCATTTTAAATTTTATCAAAAAAGTGGCCAATTCAAAGAATTGACAGAGAAATGCCCATTTCTACATGGTGTAAATTGTTCATCATTGTATTGGGCAAATGCTCTGAAAACAAAAATATATTAAGAACAGTATTTATGATAATTTTTTTTTTTTGCTTACCCACATCTATAACACTATGCAAATTCTGTGTATGTGTGTGTACCATAGTAAAAATAAAAGGTCTCAGGGACTTGATATTTTTACCTATTTGACCTTGGGCTACAACAGAGAACTCTGTATGGTTGGTCAATGGAGGTCATCAAATCGCATATGCACAATCACCAAAACAATTTTATTTAAAACATCTCAAGTGGTTTTATAATTTTTTATTTTTTCAAATTTGGCAATGACTTATTGTGATGTTAGTACAATGCTTCAGTTGACACATGAGGGCTTGGTTTGGTTTCTTTGTTTAATGACATATAAACCTTCATGGGTCATTTAATGCCAAAGCCATCCTTGGAGAATAACAATTGTAGTACAATTTAACTCATAGCTGGGGGCGAGAGATAAGAGGGTTTATAGCTTTTCCAAGTCTCAAAGTGAACGCAATAATATTACATATTAAATAAAAATGACTTGTAAACACATTTGGTAGATAATATTTTGAAATGAGCCAGGGTTCATTTTTTTTTTTGCACACAGTTAAATGGTTTCAAATATTTCTATTTACCACTAATCATTTGCATTCATTACCAGCCCTTTGGCATAATGATTAGAGTGTTTGCAGCAGTCTGGAAGACCAGGGTTCAATCCTAAGTCGAGTCATACCAAAGACTCAAAAATGGTACTTGATGTCTGCTTGCTTAACACTCAGCATTATAAGGTACAGATCAAGGGGGAAGCTGAGCAATTCAAGCACCCTCCCTTACACCTCGGTGTTGTAGTAGTTATTGAAAAGGGAGCTTTTGGGTCGCCCTTGACTATGATTGCCCAATTTATCAATCATTTGCTTGCATACAGCTAAATGACCTCAAGTATTGTTATATAACAGGCATAATTTAAACAGTCATTCCTTTGCACACAGTTTGTCGGTAATTTAATTTTTTAAATAATTTAGGTTTGGTTTGGTTTCTTTGTTTAATGGCATATCAACTCTCTTTAGGTTATTTAATGCCAAAACCATTCTCCTAGAAGAACAGTAGTGGTACTATTTAACCCATAGCTGGGAGGATAAGGGGGTTCATACCTTTCCCAAGGGTATTTGCCCGAAAGTGAACGTAATAGCGTGTCTGGAGTACGAACTCGCGTATTACGATTCTGCAGTCCATCACTTTAACCATTACACCACGAGGACACCCCCTAAATAATTTAGAACTAATATATTTGCATACTAGTATTACTATTGTTTCAATAAAGTTAAATGGTTTTAAGTATTGTAATCTCACACTTATAATTCTATTCAACATTAATCATTTGTTTGCAGATATCCAAGTGGTTACAAGTATTGCTATTAAACACTAATTATTCTATTCAACACTATTCATTCATTTGTACACAGTCAAACAGTTCCAAGTATTACTATGTGATACCAATATTTCAATCTAGGCACACAGGGAAAGAATTTCAAGTATTGCTATTTAACACTAATAATTCTACTCAACATTACTCATTCATTTGCACACAGTTAAATAGCTCCAAGTATTGCTATATATCACTAACAATTCAATTTAACATAAGTCATTTTTTCGTACACAATTTAAATGTCAAACAGTTCTATTTGACCCATAGATAGGACCCTGTCAGGTGCTACCACTCCGGGTCTGAGTGGACCTGGGAGAGATGGCAATGAAGAGGTACTCTACATTTCCTAAAGCTCTAGCATTACTGAAACCTCACCATCAGATTGTTTAGTGTCATAAACAGGACTCTCGTTTGGAGAGTCTTGCTCCTCTGCAGAGATGCAATTGGTGTATTCTACAGCCCTAGATAACTGGGCTCATAGGAGATGAAATCAGCAACCAAGTTCAAATCCTGGATGAGGCTGTTGGCTTTTCATTTTGTGCTAATGCACTTGAGAAAAACTGAAGCTTTTTTTTTTTTTTAAACTACAGCCACAAATTTTAAAGAAATTTTAATGACTTAAGACACACACACAGAGAAAGTGATTATTTCCCTTGATTATTGCTATCAAAGTACTTTTAGTTGTAGATACAATATTTTTTCTCTTATGGCCACAATCTTTTTTTTTTTTTAAAACATAATTTCCAATTATCTTCTAATTTTTGAGGAAAACATCAATTGATGAATGATGATGATTCAATTTCCTTGCAATATCACAAAATGACAGTCAACAATCATCGTATGCCACAATTTGACCTTTTTCAAACTCGGACTACAGCTTCCTAGCTATTACCAAAGCCTACTAACAAATCCAAAAAAAGAAAAATCTAGATTTTCTATTTTTTTTAGTATTTCTGGGAATTTTCTTTCGAAAATTATGATGTTACAACTAAGAAAACTTTGATAACATTAATGGAAGAAAATAACCACTTCCTATATGAGTCTATGCCATTGAAGTTTCATTAAAATGTGTGGCAATAACAAAAAAAAGAAAAAAGGGTTCAGTTTTTTCACTTTTTTTGATCAAATGGTGTATTTTCTCTGAAGAGAAATTTTTTCATCAAAATTCTCATTAATTCAACCATAATCTTTAATGATAAACACATTTCATTTCAAACAGGGTACAAATTGCCAAAAATAAAGCAACTTATTTCTTTTAAAACATACAAATAAATAAATAAATAAATAAATAAAATGAAATAACTAGAAAAAAAAAAAAAAAAAATTAGCATAATTGAATTTTCAAAAATGAAGGGGAAAATTAAAAAAAAAAAAAAATATTTGGAAAGTGTACAAAATTTCATTCTGCAAGAGAGAATTTATTGTTGACTCACAAAAGAATGGTTGAAGATATCTTAGAATAAGTAACATATTTTTGGCTATCGAGAGAGAGAGAGAGAGAAAAATTCATTGTAATCACATGACTAATTTGAGGCAAGATTAATTAAACAATAAGTTCAATTAATCAAGTAATTAACAGCCTACAGATGTTGAATATCAGAAAAAGGAAAACATTGAAATTTAAAGTATGAACAATTGCATTGAACACAATGCCAGGAATATTTGTCGTAACATTTTGAAATCTATTGAGATTATATCATATCAAACAGTATTTATTGTCGAAAAGAAAAAATTCTGTTCATTTACAAAATTTTTCAGTCAATAAAATTCCTTGCATTTCATGTTCACATGACCTTTCGACTGATCCATATCTTGGCCTTCTTCAGAAGAACTGATTTTAACTGCATGCCAACTCGTCCAGAGTTATTTTATGCATAGAGATTAGGAAATCACATTCATTATACAGTCACATATGTACAATTTTTTGTGTAGTTACTTTGTAAGAGATTTTTTTTTCTACACACAGTTCTATCAAATACAAATAATTTTCTGTAGAGAATGCGTGACGAGCTAATGGCAATGCATGTGTGCGACTGGACCAAAAAGCGAGGCCTGTACTCATTTGCTTAAGTGTGGGCCCTGGCGGCATAAAAGCTGCGCATTTCTGAGTGTAGCTGTCTTGGTTTTGAGTTAGCCAGATCCCTGCATGCATTTTGTTTTACTGTTGACTGCCATTTTAGAAGAAGAAGAAGGCGATGACGAAGAAGAAACAGAAAATACAACTACATTTTCAAACAGATCTATTTGATTCATAGATAGGACTGGAACAGGTACTACCACTCCAGGTATGAGTGGACCTGGAAGTAACGACAATGAAGGGGTACTCCTTACCAACAGATGTAGTCTAGTATCTTACCCAGGACACTCCCTTTTTTTTGAGTATGGGGAAGTCTTACCATTTTGCAAGGGATACAGTATATTCTAAACTCCCTTTTTTTGAGTATGGGGATGGGGCAGTCTTACCATTTTGTAAGGGATACAGTATATTCTAAAATCAAGTGAACATCCTTACTATATATATATATATATATATATATATATATATATATATATATATATATATATATATATATGTGTGTGTGTGTGTGTGTGTGAAAGTAAATAAGAAAATTAAATCTGGCAGCGTGAAAAAAAGAAAAAAAAAAAAAATCCAAAATTTAAGGAATTTATTATGAAAGTCGACATTGAACGTTTCGGTTATAATAACCTTCTTCAGGAGTTTAAATCTATGAAAAGCAGTGTCAAAATAGCGATTGATGTTTGATGAAATAGTAAGAGAAAAGAGAGTTTGTATTAAAAAAAATTAAAAAAAAAAGATTGAAAACAGTACATTCGGTGTTCTTATTTTTGATAATATCATAATATTTTCAGAAATAACAACGCTAAATATATTATGAATCTATTATTATTATACACACACTTTTTATCCTGTTATTTCATCAAACGCCCATCGCTATTTTGGCAACACTTTTCATAAATTTAAACTTCTGAAGAAGGTTATAACTGAAACGTTCACAACTGACTTTCATCATATATATATATATATATATATATATATATATATATATATATATATATATATATATATATATATATATATATATTGTGACGGCAAATTTACTAAAATCCCAAAACGGGACTTTATTTTCACACGTGTGAAGACAGGGCAGACTGGCACTTGATCCCTTGTAGAATAAGTCCTCGTTCAGAGTTTTTCCTCAGGCATATAAGAACTGGCATATTATGTGGGGGATTAATTTATGGCTAGACTGACCGCCGCTGGCAAGGGGTTTTCAAATTTCACACTATACACACACCCACCAAGGCCACTAGTCTTCCTCCCCTAGAACAATGGAAGATATGGACCTCTAGGTTTATACGTAATAATATTAATTATAGTAGTCGGCAACTCCGGTTTCCCGTGGGATATTTTAAAGGAATTCAAATAGGCAAATTAAGTGAAGATAACATAAGGCGAATAGAAGCTGAAAAAGAAACATGAAATAACAACTTGGTGGTAGACGATACAAAGAAAAAGCTCCAACATGTGGGAACCTTAAAATATATCAATCCTTTTTTACTACACATAGATACACATCTTCAACATGTCGGCTATATCATAAATGGATAGTACATGAACACAAATGTCTTTCTTCTTTTCTTTTCTTTTTAGTCTTTCTTCAACTTGAGAGAGAGAGAGAGAGGGTGTATAATTGGGTATAGGGAGAAACAGTCTCAAAGTTTACTTATCTTATTTCGATGGATCCCTGTGGAGAATATTTCCTCCTTTACGGGCTAACAGACTTTATGTTATTCTTAGTACTGGCTTGAAGATATGGCTCCTTCTTGTCCGAGCTACTTTTTGTCTTCCTTTACCCGGAGCCTTGGCTTTAGGTTTGCTCGCCACGAACTCTGTCCAACAACTGATTTTTTTCTTCCCTACTTCTTCTGACAGAAGGAGCTCCCACTTCCGCTCTAGGGCTCCAGCCAATCATTTGGCTTCTCTCTTCTCCCTGGTCAGGCCATTCATTAGGGCTACGAGATGTCACCCAAGTCAGGTTACTGAGTACAGATAACTTGACCCACATTACTATCATGTCTTAACGGTCATTCTCTGATGGCTTGCCAATTCAAACACGAGGATAGTAGAAATTCCTTATTATTCCTCTCTTAGTGGGAGGCCTCGTGGCAATATATATTCAGATGGTGAGATAGGCACATTAGTTTTTGTTTTGTACTTTTTGTGGGATTTTTTTTTTTTCATCTTAATTCTAATCCTTTTTTCTTCCTCTTTCTCAAACCCTTTTTATTTTATTTTTTCACTTTTTCTTTAACAGTTTGTGAAAAGAAAGTTGTGGCAAAAAGCGGTCAGACAGAACTTTTAAGCTACAGTATCGAAAAGTTAATCTAAAATGTGGTCCCTTTAACAATCTTCTTTTAGACTGCTGAGACAACTGAAAAAAAATACTTGCTGTAGCTTTGAAGATGTGAATGGCTTTGAATATACAAATAAAATAGGTGGCCTTCTGTGACTTATCCATTATTAGAGACATGTTTCATTTTCTGCTTCCTCAATCTCATACCAAGTGAAATTGAAGACGGTTGATGCACTGACTAACCTGTATGACTTTATATTACACTAAATCTAAATTGACTATTTTATTACTTTTATTTAAAGACTCAGCTAACCATGAAGTAATATTAGTAACTATAATAATACAAAGAAATTTTTTCAAGTATAGAATTAGTAAGTATACTGCAATATGGTACTTACCCAGATGCTCCTTCTCTAAGTAGATTGTCATCACTCAATAATATACGTACATCTGAAATGAAAAGAAAAATAAATAAAATCAGTAATGCTTGAAATATATAATTTTTTTTAATGATTACAAAAAAATAAAAAAAAAACAAAACAAAAAAAAACAGAGTAAGAAGAAAATGACTGATTTTAATGGCATGTCAATGTGGTTAGGTTTATTTTATGCCAAGAGGTTAGGGAATCACATTGACATTTACATTTTTTCTGCTGTTTAAAGTTTTTTTTTTTTTTTACACATGGTCCAATCCAGAACAAATAATTTTTAAACAGATCTATTGGACCCATTGATGGGGCCCTAACAGGTACTACCATTCTGGGTCAGAGTGGACCTGGGAGTAATGGTAATGAAGGGGTATTCTACATTCTTCAGATCTCCAGAACTGGAACTACACCATTAGATCCAATTTAGTGTCATACCGAGGATACAAAAAGAAAGAAAAAAAGAAATTGTTTACAATCTACTAAAATGGAAATGAAACTGACACTATGTGAATACCCCCCCCCACATACAACAAAAACAATATGTTCAGAGTTTGAGTTTATTTATAGTTAAATATTCTGCTCATTTTAAATGCACCCCAACCCCGCAAAAAAAAAAAAAAAAAAAAAAAAAAATTAGACCATCACAAGAGCAATGTTAATATGTGATAATGTATCCTCTGAAATATATCCAAATCTACTAATACATAAAACAGAATGTGACGTCGATTATATATGTCCTGCTCCTTAGGTTCCATTAAGTGGAATTTAGAAATTCCATTGTCATGTTTGGTATTTAATGGCACATCAACCTTCTTGGGTTATTTAATGCCAAATCCACCACTGCCCCCTTTTTAGGACAGTAGTGGTACTATTTAACTCATAGCTAGGAGGATAAGGGATTTCGTACCCTTTCCAAGGGTATTTGTCAGGAAGTGAACGTAATAGCGCGTATTGAGTTCAAACTCGCATACTACGATTCCACTGTCCAGCTCTTTAACCATTACACCACAGGGATACCCTTTTCATTTTCATGGTAACACAAAGCATTCACCGACAACACCTCCACCTCTCTCTCAATATAACTTTCTATACTTCCATCTTCTCTGCATCACTTTGTATTCTGTCTTTATCAATTTCTTTTTCCTTCAAACTTAATCTCACCTTGCGTTTTTTTTTCATTTACACAAGTGATTTGAAAGTGATTTGGTATGGCAACCAATCAAAAAGGAAAAAAAAAAAAAAAAAAAAAAAACTGAAACCAGGTACTCCATTTAAAAATTAATCTTAAGTTGCATCCTGTTTGAAATGAAGAGGTTAAGTAAATACATGCGTTTGACAGGTTTTTTTTTGTCATACTGGGTATCTAGCCACTCTCCACAGCAGGTAAACTAGGCAGAAGAAACCACTTTAGTTGTCGATTACTCAACTATTAGGCATGAATAATTTTAAATGATAATCAATGAAAGATAATGAAATAGCATCATAATAAAATCTCTAAAACACTTTTGACATTGAGAAAGAGCTTAAAGTACAATAGTAGCATTTCACCCACTGATAAAAACCAATGAATGAACTAGTTAAACAGTTGATCAAAATAAAATGTAGAAAAAATAAATGAATCTATCTAAAGCTGTCGTGGGCAAACTGCAGCCCACCATGTTTTCTGAATGGCCCACTTTAGGTTTTCATTTTTTTTTTTTTTTAAATAGAAAAGATCTTTTTCGGAAGAGGAAAAAAACAAAACAACAACTTTATTTCTAGAGTGGATGGTTCTGTATATAGCCTTTAGTAATGAAAATGGTTGAGGTACCTTCATGTCTCATGTAGCCTGCTTCTCAAAAAAGGTTGCCCATGTATGATCTAAAGAATTGTTTGTTTTTGTTTTTTGTTTTTTTTAAATATTATAAATTAGATAAAAATGAAAGATACTTTTATGTATTAAATACAATACAGGAAAGACAAATCAAAATTAAATTTGTTAAATAGATACTCATTTAGCGTACATATTTACACCAACCCCTCTGACACAAGAAGGCTGTGTGACACAAGGTCAATTTTTGAGTAAACCTGGTTTTCCTTCTCCTAGACTGGTTACCTAACAAAGTTTAAAGAATCTACCGAGGGATTCATACCTTTCTCAAGTGCATTAACGCATAGTGAAATGCAAACAGCCTCCCTGGGATTTGAACTCAGAGTGTCGATTCCATTTCCTTTGACAATAACTGTTACATTAAGCAATATAAAAGCGGACCATCTAAAATCATAAGATCATCTAAGTGTAGATTTAGTTCTAGTAGCAAATGATACACAAAACATAAAGAATGTGGTTGGACTGCTTAAACAAATTACCTGCATTAATGACTTAATTATTCAATATATGTCCAGGAGATCTGGGTTCAATCCTAGGTCGTGTCATACCAAAGACTTTAAAAATTGCACTTAATACCTCCTTGCTTAACACTCAGCAATATAAGGTATGTATCAAGGGTAAAGTGGAGCAATCCAGGGAAAAGAGTAGCACCTTCTCCTTCACCGCGGTGTAGTAGCTATTGAAAAAGGAGCCTTCTGGTCACCCTTGACTACGGTCGCCAGTTTTCCGTTGCCTAACCAAGGTTAAAGAACCCAGTCGGCTCTACTATTTACCTATAGCTGGAGGAAGAAGGATTGGATTCATACCTTTCCCAAGGGATAAGCACTATGTGAAATGCAAACAGCCTCACCCAAGATTTGAACTTGTGTTACTGCGTCCATTAAAATTTTATATAATCTCTAACCCTACCACCATAGGCAGGAAGTGACACAAGGTCAATTTTTAAGTGGAATTCAAAGTTCATCTCCTTGAGTCTCGTCTACTCTTATTTACCCATCAGAGAACAGATGAATTCTGCCTTTCTTAAGGGCATTAGCATAAAGTGAAATATAAACAGCCTTATCAACCAAGTGGAGCCCATCCCTATGCCTGTCT
>OY757942.1:1659222-1739222 GCA_963585895.1 Sepioteuthis lessoniana
ATCTTCACTAAATGTTTTGCAGATGTGATTTGTGGAAGTTTAAAATGAGGTGCAATTTTTAGATACACAAAGTTTATTATGTAATTTTGATATCATCAATTTTAAACATTATCATTAAAAAAACTTACACATATAAAAAGGGACGTAATGGCAATGAAGGGGTACTGAAGAACAGCCTTGTAATATAATGGCCAAGGGATTTCGTTTTATGCCTTTGGGTTTAGTTAGGCTGAGAACCTTTCAGCTCAGTGCATGGGTTACTTAGGTGCAACATTAACGTAGGTGTTCACGCACGGGCAGAGCAGAGATGTCACAATAGCCCAAGATGGGAAACGGGGCTAGCAAGTGCGAATGACGTCACACACCAGAAGCGCGCCGAGGATTTGGGGATTTTGAAGAAAGTTAGTAGAGTTGAGACTAGACACCGGACGAGGAGGGTTGACTTTCGCTTGCTTGCGGAGGGCTTGGGCAGGTGTCGCACGAGATGGGGGTGGGGGGGATGACAAAGTCAGAATAGAAAGAATGTGTATCTCTCTCCTTATGTCAAAGAACCTTTAAACTCAAAGGTAATAAAATGTTTCGTACCTGAACTGAGAAGTCGTTACGTGTTTTTCGAATTTCGAGATTCCTATGTTCTATCTTATTGGACATTCGATGTACATTTCACACATAGCCATATCATGGCTATGGTACAGCCTCACCACAGATGCAATTTAGTATCATACCCAGGATACTTGCAGGGGAGGGGTGTGTGTCTTATTTCCCACCCCCCAAAGCAGATGTGTTGTCATCAGTATATTCTACAGCCTCAGTCAACATGCCAAGTTTTTCTGGTTGTGACACTAAGCTACATCAAGCGGTGAGAACCCACTTCTGGATATGTGGAAAGTATGATGTACCATTTCATTGTGACAATTCCTGGGTCCACTCTAACCCAGTATGGTAGTACCTATTAGGGTCACATCTATGGGTCAAATAGAGCTGTTTAAAAATTATCAGTGTTGGACAAGAATACTTGATACCACATAATTTGATTTTTAAAAAATTAAGAATAGTTACTTGAAGCTATAATTCTTGACTAAAGTTTATCATTAGTTACTTGAAACCATATAACAGTGTAAAAATAAATATCTATTATTAAATAAAAATAAGTTGAATTATTTGTATTAGATAGGAATACTTGAAACCATACAACAGTGTATAAATTACTTATATTAGGAATACTTGATATCAGGCAAAAAAAAAAAAAAAAAAAACTCTTGAGAAACAACTAAAAAATACAAATATGAACATACATATAAATGCAATTCCCTAACCTAAAAAGCATGAAATAACCCTAGACTGGTTGACATGCCATTAAAATCAATCATGTAACAATTTTTATAGGACAGAGTTTTTTTTTTTTTTCAAATTTATTCTTACTTTTTCTTATCTTATTCTACTATAAAAAAAAATGATTTTAGAAGCATGAAGATTTGGAATATAAAAAAATGCATGGGTTTTAGAATTGAAGCTAACAAAAGAAATAAGAAAACTGGGTAACTTATTGATTTATTTTGACCTTCTTAATATTTATTACTTATTTTGATGATGTAATTGCAAAATAAATCTAAAAGAATACAAAAGAAATCTAAGAGAATTATGTCCATTCATTTTTTTTTAATGCAGAAATTGAAGATAATTTTATATTATTCAATCCCATTTTTTGTTAGTTTTTCTGAGTTTAAAAAGTATTGTTATTATACACTGATGTTCTCTCATGAACATCTTTATCTTGGTTGTTATAATAGCATTTTGGTATTACCCAGCAAATTTATTTGAACTCAACCCCAAAACAAAAACAAAATTCCATAAAAAAGAAGAGGGGGCATGATCTCCTCAAAAGGAACTTATTGTAGAGTGGAACAAGGCTGACTTGGTCTTACCTATACAGACTTATTTTTGACTCATCCAATGCATATACTGCCTTTGGGAAAGGTATTAACCCCCTAACCAGGCCATTGGCCTAATGAGTAGTGTTTGCCAATGGTCCAGGAGACCAGGGTTCTATCCCAGGTCGAGTCATACCAAAGACTCAAAAAATGATACTTGATGCCGCCTTACTTAACACTCAGTATTATAAGGATCAAGGGTAAAGTAGAGCAATCCAGGGAATAGAGTAGCACCCTACCCTACTCCTCAGTGTAGTAGCTATTGAAAAGGGAGCCTTTGGGTCACCCTCAACTAAGGTCGCCAACTTTACTTACTTTATTGCATATCTTATTCAATTAAAACAGAGATCCCCTGTTGGTAGGGCTTAGAATATGCTGACTGTATTCCTACTGCCAAAGGTGCCCTGGGTATAATACTAAACTCCATTTGATGGTAAGGCTTGATTTCTGGAGATCTCCCTTATTGACATTACTTTCAGTTCACTCTGACCAGATGTGGTATTTGGTTTTGTTGGGTTCATGGCATATCAACCATTGTAGGTTATTTAATGCCAAATCCATTTTTATACATATAAATAGTTGCTCCTGTTATTTCGACAAGTATCCATCGCTGTGTGAACAATTTTCCTGATATCAAAGTCCTGATGATGGTTATTGAAACCGAAACGTTTAACGTTGACTTTACATCACAATAAATTCCCCTATTTGGATTATTCTGTTTTTCTGCTTTCTTCATCCTGTCGGATTTAGATCCATATTTACTTCCATACTGTCCTTTCAGAAAAACAAATACCAAATACATTATTACACGACATCTAACATGGATGACTTCAAAACAATCTGTATATATGAAAACTTACCTATCTTTGCATATTTCTTTAAAAGACAGGAGCATTTTTCTCATCTCTTAAAAAAATCCAACATTTTCAAATATCTTTCCATGTGCCAAACACGTACTTAATACTTTTAAATTAATAACGCTATGTGCACGTTTGTATGTTTTCGTTGTATACATTTTTATTTGCTTATGTTATTTTGACAAGTATCCATCACTGTGAACAATTTCTCTGATTTTAAAGTCCTGATGATGGTTATTGAAACCGAAATGTTTAACGTTGACTTTACAGGACAATGAATTCACCTATTTGGATTATTCTGTTTTTCTGCTTTCTTCATCCTGTCAAATTTAGATCCATATTTACTTTCACATATAAATAGTTCTATTTCAAGCAATTCAGTTTAGCATAAGTACACAGTTTAGTTCTATTTGACTCATAGATAGGACCCTATCAGGTGCTACCATTCCAGGCCAGAGTGGACTTGGGAGCAATGGCAATAAAGAGGTGCTCCAGCATTACAGGAACCTCACCATCAGATTGTTTAGTGTCATATCCAGAACACTCATTGAGGTGTCTTATTCCTCTGCAGAGAAACACTCAGTGTATTCTACAGCCCCAGCCAACTGGGCAACCTGGATTGGTAGTATCTGTTTGGGTCCCATAGACCTGTTTAAAAAATATTCATATTCTAATAGGATCATGTGCAAAAAGACAAAAAAAAAATCTTTAGAAACAACAACACAAAAATATCAATGTACAATGAATGCAATTCCCTAATCTCAATGCATAAAATAACCTAAGATGAATCAATCTAAAAATAGACCATTGCAAATCACACTTTTATAATTAAGTTGACTTACAATGCAATAATCATAGTATGGGTCTACATTCATGCTCACTTGAATCATTATAATTTCTCAAGGGAGATAACAATTAAAAGTTAATTGGAATACTTTCCTTAGTTTACATTTAATTATAATGTACATTCTGTAAATAGATCTGGACTTGACATTAGACTTAATGGTTATAAAATGTGGACTTGACAAAATCAAGTTTAATTTTATTATAAAACCAATAAGAAAAAAAAAAAAAGACAGTTGTGAGAGAAGAGGGAAAGAGAAAGATTGTTTGGTTTAGTTGTTTTATGGGATATCAACTCTTATGGGTTATTTGATACCAAATCCTGTTTTTATATATTATAGGAGTGTTGTCACTAAATCACTTTGTGGGTTTGTGTCAAACCAAGTGCAATATAATATGGAGAGTGCTCAATATCTAGGATAGAGCTATTATATAATAATAATAATAATAATAATAATAATAATAATAATAATAATATTAGATACATATATTTAATTAATGGAATTTAGACTGCGACCCCTGGGTTTCACAGAGTTTTTTGCAAAACAGCCATCATCAGGCAGTTAAGAAAATGAAATGAATCAAAAAAATATAGTCAAAAAACTGTTGGGATATTGTCGGAATCTTTACGTGTGATTGTGAGTGTGTGCGTATGCTTGTGTGGGTTATAGTTGCGTATTATTGTGTGTATGTGTAAGTGAAGGTACAAACGCAATGTGTTGTTTTAACCGGATATAAATTCGTCGGTGTATCTTATTTTTGCTACATTATTTTATTTCTGTATGTGTAGGTGACTATTGTTGTTTTGCAAAAAAGGACATGAAACCCAGGGGTCGCAGTCTACATTCCATGAATTATATATATATATATATATATATATATATATATATATATATATGTATTTGTAAGCCAATAGTTTGCAGAACTCATTTGTTGGCACAGTTAGCTGATTTCAAGCATTGCAATTAAATATCAATAATTCAATTTAATATTAAACAGTTCTATTTGGCTCATAGGTGGAACCCAAACAGGTACTATCACTTCAGTTCAGAGTAGACCTTGAAGTAATGACAATGAAGGGGTACTCCACATTCCCCAAGAACTCCAGAATTGGAGCTTCACCATCAGAAGGTTTAGTATCATATTCAGGATACTGGTTGGGATCTTAGTCCTCTACAGAAATACAATCAGTATATTCGACAGACTACCCATCTGACTGAAATGAGAGAGAGAGAGGATAGGGAGAGAAAGGTAGGATAGGGAGAGAAAGGAAAAAAGAGGAGAGGAAAAGGAGAGAAAGAGAAGTGAAGAAAAAATATAAAGATAATGAAATCAATGAAGGTTGAAAGGAATAAATTCCACTTCATCTCCAAAATATAAACAAAATAAATTACATAAAATAAAATACATAAAATTACATAAAATATAAACAAAATAAATTACGTAATTCATTTTACATGCCTTTAAATTTGTATATTTTAAGATTATCAAAATAAATGTTGTTTTTTTTTGAATGCCAAAAAACAAACTGAATAATAGATTATCTGCTAAGTTTTTTTTTTTTTTTTTTTTTAATTCATCCCATAATCAATACAGATTTAACAAATGGGATTATATGTTAAAATTTTCTATTTGAACATTAAGCTTATATTCAAGTTAAAAAGCCTAAAAACAGGAAAACCAGTTCGACTAAAAATGAAAACTGCATGTTTGACAATGTACAAAAGATAATTCTTCAAGGAATCAGATTATAAAGCATTTTTTTTCGATGGTAAAATAAATTGTATATTATTCTAAAAAGGTAGTGCCAAATGATAGCTTACTAGTTGAAACAATAAACAGGAAACTACAATCTCCAAATATCAATTCCTCTACTGAGGAAGCAAAATTTGTAAACTTCATTGGATGATTAAAATTGATTGAGTGATTGATTCTAATGTCATGTTAATCTGTCTAGGATTACTCTATGCTTAGAGGTTAGGGAATTGTATTCATTCTATGTTCACACATTCACATTTTTTGTGTAGTAATTTCTTACATTTTTATTTCTTTTTAAGGTTTTAGTTTCTTTGTTTAATGGCATATCAACCTTTTTAGGTTATTTAATGCCAAAGCTATTCTCCTAGATGAACAGAAGTGGTACTATTTAACCCATAGCTGGGAGGATAAGGGGGTTTATACCTTTCCCAAGGGAATTTGCCCAAAAGTGAACGTAATAGCATGACTGGAGTTCAAACTTGCTTACTACGATTTTGCAGTCCATCGCTTTAACCATTACATATCAAGAACACCTCCGTTTTCTTTTTAAATTACAAGGTCCTATCAAATATGAATAATTTTTAGACAGATTTATTTGACACAGAGGTACTAACACTCTAGATTGGAGTGGACCTGAGAGTAAAGGCAATGAAATAATACTTCACACTCCTCAGACCTCCAGAACTGGAGCCTCACCATCAGATGCAGTTCAGCGTCATACACAAGACACCAATAGGAGGAGGAGGAGGAGGAGGAGGAGTCTTACCCTCTCTGCAGGAGATATATTCAGAATATTCTAAATTCTGCTGACAAGGTTACTGAATAATTATAAGTAAAAATTATGAACTAGCTAGCATACCTGTCTACACCAGGTACAATATATCTTTGTTCGTTTGGTAGCATATCAACCATTGTAGGTTTTTTAAGACCAAATCTGGTTTATTTATATATATTAAATATATATGATTTGTAAATATAAGTCAACAAAGTTAAATGGTTCCGAGTATTGCTATGTATCACTAACAATTCAATTAAACATCGGTCATTTATTTACACACATTTAAGTGACCAAACAGTTCTGTTTCAAACAATTCAATCTAGCATAAATCATTTTTTTTTTGTACACAGTTTAAATGTCAAACAGTTCTATTTGACCCATAGATAGAATCCTATCAGGTACCACCACGCCAGGCTAGAGTGGACCTGGGAGCAATGGCAACGAAGGAGTACTCCACATTCCCCAAAACTCCAGCATTACTGCAGCCTTACCATCAAATCGTTTAGAGTCATGTCTAGGATACTCATTGAGGAGGGAGTTTATCCCTCTGTAGATATGCAGTTGGTGTATTCTACAGCTCTCATCACCCAACTGGGCAGAATACATCTTTGTCTTGAACCATATTGAAAGTATGTCGCTTAAAAGGTTACAGAATAATTATTTTTTAAAAAAATTATTTTTTTAAAATTGAAAATAAAATAAAAATCTTTAAGAGAAATATGAGCATATCATTTTGAAGATTGAACAAATTACAGCTGGGTCAAAAGTTCAAATTATGCTTAACAACAGTTGTAGTTGCAGGAAATAAAATAGGCAAAACGATTTCAAATGATATTAATGCTCTTGGGAATCCTTCTTGTAATGACGGACATTCACCTGATTTAAAGCATCCAAAGTGGATGGCATTCAAAACTGCCATTTGTAAGAGGTCCCAAAACCACATGCTTAGCATTAATATTGGTTTGCATGCAGCTTGAAGAGCCAGGATTTTGGAAGTACAGAGTCAAGTACCCAGATGGAAGATGATCACCCACTTTAAAGTGTGGTATGTCTTGAGGATTGACAGATTTTCTCTCGACTTTGGTGAGTGAGAACAATGGAACTGTGACTGTAATAAAAAATGTTTCCTATTTTCTGTGAGTGTGGCTAGAATGTGATTACAACTGAAAACCACACATTCTTCTCCATCCAACTATAGGTAAATAGTAGGGTAGGCTGGGTTCTTTAGCCTAAGTAAAGTAACCAGTCAAGAAGAAAGAAAACTCTAAATTCAAACCAACTGAACTCTGCTAAAAACTTGAACTTGTGTTACACCCTACTCATGGTGGAGGGATTTCGTAATATATATAATATACTTTATAGCCATTGCAGAGTTTCTACCTAATTTATTAACATATATATCAATTTTTGTCTAGTATCAGAGCGTAACTTCTAGCCTTCAAGATGGGATCCTCCTCTTTATAAGCTAAGTAAAATATAATATAAGTTTTTCTTTCCCAGATCCAGCACCTTAGAGAACTGAACGAAAAGACCAAAATTTGATCAGTCATGCCAAATAATTCGTATGCTTGAGACATATGAGATAACATCAAAACTGATGTAAGCTATTGTGACGAAATTTCATACTTGGAAATTGACAGGAAAGTCTATCATAATATTATATATATATATATATATATACTTTAAGAAAAACAACGAAACCGGTCACATAGGATTATAAATTTATTTCCATCCTGTTACGCATTTTTGAAATTTCCAAAAACACGAAAAAAAATTAACAGGACTTCTTCAGATCTTTTTGATAAAAAAACTAGAATAGACACATAAGAGTCGGAGGGGATAGAAGAGGGGTGAAGAGTTATCTGTTCATTAAGCCCACTTCCGTTTTAAATTTTAATTTCGGTTAGAAATGTAGTAAATTTATTTTTAAAAAACTTTTTTTCTTTATTTAATAATTTTTTAATTACATTTAGACCTAAATTACAGATTTTTTTATTGAATAAGATTTAAACTTTAATTAATAACCTCACGTAAAGATACAGTAATAGATATATTAAACTAAAACAAATGTTTAATTTATTTAAAATATTTTAAAATTTCAAAACTATTTAGAAAGCATTAATCAGTTACACTTTTTATGAGTAGTACGTATGTATTATATGCTTTTTCACAATTTTCTATCTAACAATTTATTTTATTTATTTTAAAAATTAACTTTAATTCTCAAAATTAACTCTATGGTTTTTTTTTTTTTAATTTTAGTTAATCATTTATAGTTTAAATTTAGCCCTATGTCTACACCTAGCTATTAGTTCATTTCTCTTATTCAATAATTTTTTTGGCTCAGGAAAAAGCAAAATGTGGATTTTTTCTTCAAGACATAGATTGCACCTACCATCGAAAGATTTTTTTTTTTTTTTATTTTTTTATTTATATATAATTTTTATATATAATTATTGTATTATCTGTGAGAATCTTCCTTACATCGGAAGATGTAAGTTAGTCAGTGCTATTGTTGTATTTTATAATTAAATGTTGTTTTATGACATTATTTTCAGAAAGGTGGTTAAGTGAAATGATAAGATAATGTTATGGTTGTATAGCCAATGTAAGAATTATTTTTGTTTTTCAGGAGGCACTCTTGAAATGGACATATAAATTTATAAACTACATTGGTTTAGTTTAGGTGTATTTTAGCAGAGTTGGTGTTATTCTTAACAATGAGGTTTGATGTTTTAAATTTAGTGTAGTAGATATTAAGTTTGATTTGTTATTGTTTTTCAATAGGTTTAATGTGTCTTTTTATGATGTTGGTTATTGCTTGTTCATCTAATTTGTAGTCATAGTGCATTTGATTTCAGTAATATAAATTAATTCTGTTAGTGTTGTTATTGTTAGTAGTGTTATTATTTTTGTGATATATATATAATAAAATTATAAAATTATCATATTTACCAACCCCTCCGCTCGGGCAGGATATGACACAAGGTCAATTTTTATGCGGAGTTTAACTGGTTTGAATTCAGAGTTTTCCTTCTCCTAAACTAGTTGCCTCACCAAGGCTGAAGAGCCTAGTCTGCCCTACTATTTACCCATAGCTGGAGGGAGAATAATTGGATTCATACCTTTCCCAAGGGTATTAGTGCTATGTGAAATGTAATCACTCTCGTCCAGGATTTGAACTTGTGTCGCCGTGTCCATTTCCTACGACGATAACCATTACACCACGGGCACCTCCTTAAATAAATTTATAAAATTATAATTATTCTATTTATACAGATTTTGAAAATATACATATTCAAGGCAAATCTTTGCCACATAGGCTGGAGCAGGTAGCAAGAGACATTGATCTCTACATAAACTCAGATAAAAGAGAGTTCATGGGTTTTAAACAAAATGATGTCATCTCCTTATAAGATAGCAAGACTTTGAAATAAGTAGAGCATTTCATATACTTTGGTAACAATATCTCATCTACTGAAAATGATGTCAGCATATACATAGATAAAAAATGAACTGTTACTGACAGGTTAACATGCATATGGAAATCTGACCTCTCTGATAAAATAAACCAGGAATTCTCTCAAACTGTAGCTTTGTTAGTATTACTGTATAGTTGCACCACCTAGACTTAAAAAAAAACAAAACAAAAAAAAACCACCTAGAGAAAAAGCTAGATGGAAACTACACAAGGATGCAGTATGCTCTTCTGAACAAATTGAACAAGCTACAAAAGAGTAGATGTAAAGCTGCTTACCTCCAATCTTATAAACCATCCAAGCAAAACATGCTGAGTAATGAAGGAAAGTAAGGATGAACACATAAGTGAACTAATCAACTTCTACACATGAACAAAACAGTGATGGCTAACCAGTGATGGAAAATTTACTTTTATCAACTCTGTGTAGACACTGGATGCCACCTAGAGAACTAACCAAGAGCAATTACTGATAGGGGTGAATGGCAAGTGATCGTCAAGGGAATCTGTACTGTCAGCATGCCCTAGGCACACACGGCACAATGGTTATCGTTGAACCAATAACCATTGTGCCGTGTGTGCCTCCTAGTTTGGACACAGTGACCCGTGATCAAATACCTAACAAAGCTGTATGCACTTCACATAGCGCTAATACTCTATGGGTAAATAGTAGGGCAGACTGGATCTTTAACTTTGGTATGGCAACCAATCCAGGAGAAGGAAAACTGTTGGGCATTTGTTGCATCCTGTTGGTAGTGAAGGGGTTGAGTGAATACACACAGGTTAAACTTGACAAAAATCAATCAATCAATAATACTAATAGAAAAACCAAATGAATAATGAAATAACATTTGAGACACAAAGGGTCTCATGTTAAATTGACCATATGTAAAAACCCCACCACTATCCAGGAGGTATTAAAATATCAACTCTAAACCTATGGTCTTATATTACACTTAGCAATGAATGATGAAAACTGGAACTAATAAATTAAAATAAAGGTCAGACAAGATTAAAAAAAACAAAACATCTTCATTAAAAAACAAAAGTAAAACAGGAATTTAGTACCAGGTAACTTTCATTATTCAATAGAGATTAAATGATATAATTGACATTTATTCTTTAATACTTCATCACATTATCTAATTGTAAACAAACATGTCAAATTATCTTTTATTATGTACCAGAGAGATGAGTGTGTGTATATATACACACACACACACACACACACATTATAACAGTGTTGGTTGTCACTAAATCCCTTTGTGGGTTTGTGTTGAACCAAGTGCAATATAATATGGAGAGTGCTCAATATCTAAGATATAGCTATTATATAACAATTATATATATATATATATATATATATATATATATATATATATATATATATATATATATGCACACACCCACATATACATGTGTGTGTGTGTGCGCATGGTCAAACAGAAATGACACTTTGCTTCTTTGTATAAAAAGGAGGAAAAATGAATTCAAAAAAGGACCTCTTACTCTTAATTTTAGTGCATACAATTAGTCATTTTAATGTTCATTTTCCTGAATATAGTTCTAGTTGGAACAAAAACTACTTGAGATGGAGAATATGGTGCCTTTTTGATTTCATTCAATCCAAATGTCTAATGACTAATATGAAGACTTAAACAGATCAACTAGAAAATAAGATTTGTTTGTTCAGAACAGTTCTATTTCAAACAATTCAGTTTAGCATTAGTATACAGTTTAGTTCTGTTTGACCCATTTATAGGACCCTATCAGGTGCTACCACTCTGGGCTAAAGTAGACCTGGGAGCAATGGCAATAAAGGGGCACTCCACATTCCCCAAATCTCCAAGACTGGAGCCTTGCCATCAGACGGTTTAGTGTCATCCAAGACACTCATTGGGGAAGGGTCTTACCTCTTTGCTAAGATGCACTCAATGTATTCAACCGCCCCAGGTTATGCTTTGTGGTAAAGGAATTGCATATATTGAACATTTTTGTAGTTGATGAGTTTATTTCTTCAATATTTTGTTTAATCGATCTGTTAGGACGGCTTTTTAAATAATTAATTTGCAAGGTGCTGATAATGTTTATGTTTAATCTTATTTCTCTCAAGAAGAACATAACGTCATTCACGTCAACCTTTACAAGTACGTCCTTCATACTGTTTGTGTTAAGAAAAAAAATAAATGTTGAGTGCTAAATTTCCACATTCTATGAGAAAGTGCTTAACAGTATTAGACAAGTGTCTTATTTTTTAATTGAATTTAAATAGTTTAATCAACTAATCATAAAAGGGTTATATACTACATAAATGTGTTTATATTTCTCATTTCTTGATGAGTTTGATGGAAAATACTGTAATTATTTATGTAAAACATATACTCCAAACTTTAGACTAAAAAAAAACCTACAAGAAAAAATTCTCATCTATAGTATACACCGACTTTTTTTTTTAAATAGTAGCCACTAAATTAAACCAAAATTTAGCACTGACTAAAGATAATTTATATAGTTTACACAATGTGTTAAAACACAAAATTTACACTCAAAAAGGCAACAAGCTTGCAACAAAAATAAGTTCACATTTGGAGAAACAAAATTAAAAACAAACATTCCAGTGGTTATCAACCACCCTACCCTGCCCCCCCCCCCAAAAAAAAATTAGTTTGAATTAGAGATATAACTTTAGATCTTCTTGTCCCAAATATGGTAAGGTATGTGACCAGAAAAAAAGTTAATTACATAGTTCTCAAATATAATATGCACCATTAACTTTTGAGCTGAAAACTCTGGAAAAATAGAGCATCTTGTACATAAATAATTACACTATCTTTTACATGCTTCAATTTTGAATTTCATTTTTATACTAAAAATGTTTCTTCTTTTAGTAAGTCAGTTTTAAATTTATTTTGCCTTAAAACTGGTGCAATTATAAAATTCAGTCTGGAAAGGGTTAAAAATAAGATCCTGTTTGATGTAAGTATTTAGTTAATTTCAGGATGTTCCTAAATTCATCTATTGTTTCAAGATTATTATCTTTAGTAAATTTAGCTAAACATTTCCAAGTGGCATTCATAATTTGAATTCAAGACAACAATGCTTTTTTTTTTATTTAAGGTCCACTCCCATTAATAATTTAAGAAAAAAATAATAAAAGATTAAAAGGAAATGAAAAATCTCATAATAGATGTAACAGGGATTGGTTTTCGTTTTAAAATATTCAATTATTTTATGTGAAGGTCAACCCCCCACCAAATCATATGGTTTCAAGTAACTATTCCTATATGATAATTTTTTTGCACAGTGATATGGTTTCAAGTATTCCTATTTAATACTAATAATTCATATACAATAACATGGTTTTAAGTAATAATTTCTATTTAATATTCATTAGGTTACATATTCATATGCTTTCAAGTGACAAGCCAGGGTAGGATATCTAAGAGATTATGGAGGCAGCATATTTCAATATAGCAGATTTTGAAACGGTCCATAAGAACAGCAACTGTACAGCCACTAAACTCCCATCTCATAAGCCACACAAACAAGACATGCTGGGTACAACTGGTGAAGTAAGGATGAAATCATAAGAGACATGGACACACCAGCGTTGGCTGACTAGCAAGGACTTATAGACATCAGCTCTTGGGTACCTCAGGTGGTGTAATGGTTAACAAACCTTCAAGAGTGAGTTTGAGTCATTAGGTGCTCCATTCATACAGCCTTGTGCCACATCTAAGCAAAAAGCTTAGTAAATTACTACAAAAATCAGCTCTGTGCAGACACTGGATACAATCTAGAAAACCAGCTCGGAGAGATAGAAGATAGAGACAGATGGCAAAAGAGAGCCAGGGAACTCTGTACTATCAGCACAATTTCATGATGATGGTTTCAAGTATTCCTATCTAATACAAATAATTCATATACAATCTCATGGCTTCAAGTTATTATCCCTACATGATATTAATTTGTTTGCAGTTATATATGGTTTCAAGTATTCCTAATTGAACCTAGTAATTTATATATGGTTTTAAGTAACTATTCCTATTTGATAATCAAGTGTTCCTATTCCAGCAAGGACACATGGTGCAATGGATAAGGCATTTGGTTAGAAAGTGCTATTGAGCAAAATCATCTGGAGGTTGCAGGTTCAATCCCAACAACAGGTAAGAATAACAAGGAATACATACTATAACTTAATATGAGTACATGGTTAACAGAAATGGAACAGTCTACCTCCGTGTTTTGAATAGTGGGTTCAGTTCAAGATTCTAGGTGAACTCCTGATTTTGACATGAAACACCTGAAGAAGGCCGAAGAACACAGTGGTAGAAACCAATTGTGAGTATAGCAATAAAGGTAAGGTCAATAGTCCAAAGATTCTAAGTAATAACCATTCCTATTAAATATTTTCCAAACTGATTTATCTGACCCATTGATGTCATCCTAAAAGATACAACAACTCCTGATCAGAGTTAACCAAGGAGTAATGGCAATGAAGGAGTACTCCAAATTGCCTAAACACATAGCATAACAGTTAACATAAGAAATAAAAGTGGCAATCAGAGTTCAAATTTTGAATAAGGCTGCTTGCATTTCACTTTGCATTAATGAGCTTGGCATGAATCCATCTCCTCCACCACAGCTTCAACTAAATAGAAGGATCGACAGGGTTCTTTAACCTTGGTTAAGCAACCAGTCTAGGATAAGGAAATCTCTGAATTCAAAGCAGCTTTACTCTATCTATAAATTGACCATGTGGCGGAGGCGAATAAATACATACTCCACATTCACTTAAGCTCCAGAACCAAAGCCTCACCACCATGAAGTTTAGAGTTCTACACAGGATGTACACGTTTTAAAATGTTTTTACATACAATACTCTCTCCCTTGCAGAAGGTTAAGGTCTAAGTCTTACTAACAGGTACTAGGGTTTGGTTGGTTGGGTTTTATGGCATATCAACCCTTGTTGGTTATTTAATGCCAAATCCTCTTTATACAAATATATATTAAATATAAAGGATTTGGTTTGGTTTGGTTTTATGGCATATCAACCATTGTAGGTTATTTAAAGCCAAATCCTCTTTATACATATATATTAAATATATATGATTTGGTTTGGTTGGATTTTATGGCATATCAACCCTTGTTGGTTATTTAATGCCAAATCCTCTTTATACATATATTAAATATATATATTTTGGTTTGTTTGGGTTTTATGGCATATCAACCCTTGTTGGTTATTCAATGCCAAATCCTCTTTATACAAATATATATTAAATATATAGGATTTGGTTTGGTTTTATGGCATATCAACCATTGTAGGTTATTTAAAGCCAAATCCTCTTTATACATATATATTAAATATATATGATTTGGTTTGGTTGGATTTTATGGCATATCAACCCTTGTTGGTTATTTAATGCCAAATCCTCTTTATACATATATATTAAATATATATGGTTTGGTTTGGTTGGGTTGGCTTTTATGGCATATCAACCATTGTAGGTTATTTAATGCCAAATCCTCTTTATACATATTAAATAAATGATTAGTAAACACAATTTTTAAACGAGCCTGAATTCATTTTCTGCACAAAATTCAATGGTTTCAAGTATTGCTATGTAGCATTAACAATTTCATTTAGCATCAGTCATTTGTTTGCAGATAGTTAGATGGTTATGAGCTGGTTACTGTAACCGGCTCATTGGCCTAGTGGGTAGAGTGTTCGCCAATGGCCCGGGAGACCTGGGTTAAATCCCAGGTCGCGTCAGACTTTAAAAATGGTACTTGATATATCCATGCTTAACACTCAGCAATATAAGGTACGTATCAAGGGTAAAGTGGAGCAATCCAGGGAAAGAAGTAATGCCCTCCCCTACACCTTAGTGTAGTAGCTATTGAAAAGGGAGCCTTTTGGTCACCTTCGACTACGGTCGCCAACTTTACTTTAGATGGTTATCCATGCATCATTTGTAAGTGAATAGTTTCTAGGTAATTCTATTTTTAAATGAGTTAAAACTAAATTGTTTGCATACAATTATTACTATTGTTTCAACACAATGGTTTCAATTATTGCAATCTAACATTAATATTTCAATTTAATATCAATCATTTGTTTGCACACAGTTAAATGGTTTCATGTATTGCTACTTAACACTAATTATTCTATTCAATACTATTCATTCATTTGCACACAGAGAAGTAAAGTAAAGTTGGCGACCCAAAGGCTCCCTTTTCAATAGCTACTACACCGAGGTGTAGGGAAGGGTGCTACTCCTTTCCCTGGATTGCTCCACTTTACCCTTGATACATGGCCATGTCAGTACTACTGTATGGTTGCACCACTAGGGCTTTAATGAAATGCCTGGAGAAAAATCTAGATGGAATAAGGACGCTGCATACTGTTGTGAATAAATCCTAGAACTGGCATCCTACAAAATACCAGCTGTACAGCCACTTACCTCCCATCTACCAAAATATCTAAATAAAATGAACAAAATATGTTGGGCACTGCTGAAGAAATAAGAACGAACTTGTGAGTGACATCCTCTTATGGACTGATACACATGGACGTCCGAGTGTTAATGGACCAGCTCTTTTAGATGCTGTCTAGAACTTACCAAGAGTGAGGGATGATAGGGGCAGATTGCGAGAAAGAGTTAAGAGAATATGTGCTGTCAGTAAACCTTAATGATTATTACTATCAATAACATTATCCTGAATTTACAATCAGATGAAGCATTGTTAACTATCATTAGTTTTTAACTGGTATTTATTAAATTTTGTTTTTCCTCACAATTTGATTGTCCTTCAAGGGCCGTTGGTTGGTTGGTGTTTTAAAGCATATCAATTCTTGTGGATTATTTAATGCCAAAGAATGGGACCCTAAAAGGTATTACCAATCCAGATCAGAGTGGATCTGAGAGTAATGACAATGAAAGAGCAACACCACATCCCCCAAAGCTCCAGAACTGGAGTCTCACCATTAGGTGTGGTTTAGTATCATACGAAATGGACATGGCGACACAAGTTCAAACCCTGGACGAGACTGATTGCATTATATATAGCACTAATACCCTTAGGAAAGGTATGAATCCAAGTATTCTCCCTCCAGCTATGGGTAAATAGTTGGGCAGACTAAGTTCTTCAGCCTTGATGAGGCAACTAGTCTAGGAGAAGGAAAACTCTGAATTCAAACCTATTAAACTCCACTTAAAAATTGACCTTGTGTCATATCTTGCCTGAGCGGAGGGGTTGGTAAATATGTATCATACCCAGTAGCCTCGTTGGTGTGTGGGGCGGGGTCTTATGCTTCTACAGAAGTGGATTAGGAGTATTCAACAGCTCCAATTGACAGAGTGAATGGCCATTAGTCAGTGTGGGGATTGAATAAGTTCTTAGCAAGATTTGAAATTACATCTCTTTTGCCTTGGGAAGACTTCCGTGTATGTGACAATATGAATTAAGCTGGTCTACACATTGAATTGTGACATTACAGATCTCTGCACTATATGCTTAACAATTAACAGCATCAGTTCTTGCAATGTACAGCCATTCATAGTTTGGTTTGGTTTCTTTGTTTAATGGCATATCAACCTTTGTAGGTTATTTAATGCCAAAGCCATTCTCCGAGAACAGTAGTGGTACTATTTAACCCATAGCTGGGAAGATAAGGGGGTTCATACCTTTCCCAAGGGTATTTGCCCGAAAGTGAACATAATAGCGCGACTGGAGTACAAACTCACTACAATCCCACAGTCCATAGCTTTAATCATTACACTACGAGGACCCCCCCCCCCAATGCCAGCCATTCATGATTCCACTGACAGATACCATAAATACATGGGTCAGACATAATCTCCCAGTTAGATTTTATGGTGACTAACCGCCTTGGCGTTTTTTTTCCATCCACAAGGGGGGGGGGGGTGATGAAATTAACTTGAAGATTCTTTCTCATCTAGAGCAAGACAGGACGTGCCTGAGACGTTGGCATAGTAGCACTCATTGAAGATATTCAAGTTTGCAGTGATGAATCAGGTCATTGTTGGAGGTGCAATCACATGGATAAACTTACAGGATGTGGCAAAGACAAACTGTTGAAGATCTCAAGACTGTCAATGGGTCAGATTTTACAGCTGTAGAGCAGAATCAATTGAACTTGAGCTAGATAAATGTGGCACTTTGTACTGAGAGATATCCTTGTGCAGGATCAAAGACAAAGTCTTCAGGCAAAAGGGATGCAAGTTAATCTCTCAGTAAAAGTTTATTTATCTCTATTCTATTGATAACCATAGGACCAACAGTTACAATAAAAAGCAACTAAAATGAAGATGAATAAAATACTAGTTCTAAGTTAATGTTCAATGAAAGTTTTCTTTCATGTCAGAATCACTTCCTCCACCTCTGGTCATTGATCTGGTTTGGTTTTATGGCATATCAACCATTGCTGGTTAATGCCAAATCCTATTTTATATATATATATATATATATATATATATATATATATATATATATATACACACACATATATATATATATATATATATATATATATATATATATATATATATATACACACACACACACACATATATATATATATATATATATATATATATATACACACACACACATATATATATATATATATATATATATATATAGTATATAATTTGTAAACATTTTTTAGATACACACAGTTAAAGGATCAAATAGTTCTATTTCTAACAATTCAATTTAACATAAGTCAACAAAGTTAAATGGTTCCAAGTATTGCTATCACTAACAATTCTATTAAACATCAGTCATTTGTTTACACACAGTTAAATGATCAAACAGTTCTATTTCAAACAATTCAATTTAGCACAAGTCATTTGTTTGCACTCAGTTTAAATGTCGAACAGTTCTATCTGACTCATAGATAGGATCCTATCAGGTGTTAGCACTCCAGATCAGAGTGGGTCTGAAAGCGATGGCAATGAAGGGTTACTCTGCATTTCCCAAAGCTCCAGCATACTGGAGCCTCACCATCAGATTGTTTAATGTCATATCCAAGACCCTCAATGGGGGGGGAGGGGAATTACCTCACTGTAGAGATGCAGTTGGTGTATTTTGCAGCCCCAGCCAACTGGGCTGCATCGATCTGGAAAATAAGTACAAAGTTCAATTTCAGAAGGACATCCTCCTTACTGCTGTTATTATTGCAGGATCAGGGTCAGTCCCCAATTTATAAGCTGTCTTAAAAAGAAATGTTGAGCTGGTCGAGGTGCTTGTGGTGTAATGGTTATTGTTATAGGATACAGACAATGTTTCCAGAGTTCAAATCCTAAATAGAGATGTTTGCATTTCACGTGGCACTAATACTCTTGGAAAAGGTATGCATCTAACTATTCTCCCTCACCTGTGGGTAAATGGCCGGACAGATTAGGAACTTTAACTCATTATAACCCAAATTTTTTAAATTTTCCAATCTATAATAAAATTATTATGAGGGAACACATAAAAATGGATATTAAACACACTGAAACATCTATTTAACCATTATTACAGTAAATATAACTTTAAATCTTATCAATGCAAAAGATATATTAAATTAATCAAAATGTAAGTATTTAATGAGATTTTCATATTTCAAATGTCCTCAAAGACATTGGGTGAAATAGATTAACCTTGATATGGAACATTTGGTTGAGTTTTATGGTATATCAATCATTGTAGGTTATTCAATGCCAAATCCTATACATGATTTGTAAACTCATTTTGTAGACCTGAGCTCTTTTTTGTACACAGTTAAATGGTTTCCAGTATTGCCATATAATAGGCAAAATTTAAAACCAGTCATTTGTTTGCCCACAGCTTGTTCTATTCGACTCGTACATAAAGACCTATCAGGTGCTACAACTCTGGGTCAGAGTGGACCTGGAAGCAATGGCAATGAAGGGATACTCCACATTCCCCAAATTTTCAAAGCTAGAGCCTCGCTATCAGATGGTTTAATGTCATATCCTGGACACTTGTTGGGTTAGGGGTTTACTCCTCTGCAGAGATACAGTCAGCGTATTCTACAGCCCAGCTCCAGCTGACTGGGCTACTTGGTATGGCAACTAGTCTAAGAGAAGGAAAACTCTGAATTCAAACCTATTAAACTGTTAAAAAAATGACGTGTCACATTCTACTCATGGAGAAGGCATTGAGAAAATACATACCATTTAAAAAGCCATAACTAACTCCAAATTGTTCAAAGTCACATTAGATTAAAAAAAAAAAAATCTTTAAATCTTTCACTAAATGATCCATAGTCTTTTTGTAATGATGCTCCATCATGATAATGACGCTTCTATTTATGAAGTGAAAGATCCTAATTATCATTTATAGTTCTTTCAAGAATTTGGAAGATTAAAAAATAATATTTAGCCCAGAGACCCTTACAATATTATCACTTAGTCGCAAATTGTACTCGGAATTGTTTTATTAATTAATAAGTTGGCCGACCATAGTCAAGAGTGACCTGAAGGCTCCTTTTTTGATAGCTACTACATCAAGGAGTAGAAGTGGGCGCTACTTCTTTCCCTGGATTGCTCCATTTCACCCTTGGTCGGTGCCTTATAATCCTGAGTGTTAAGCAAGGAGGCATCAAGTACCATTTTTTTTTTGAGTCTTTGGTATGACTCTCCCTGGGATTAAGCCCCAGCCTCCCCCACCATTGACAAACACTCTTACCACTATACCACTGGGCTGGTTGTTAATTAATACAAAACTGATATTATCAAGTACTATTTATGGTCAAACTCTAGAGCATTGAAATTCTGTAACCCAACCTATGACTATACAGTCATCTAAAAATAAATACACTTTATATATGTTTGTTGTAGGTTCAAAGAAAGAATAAGAAGTTATTTCAAAATAGGTATGTCCATGAAGAGATTTGTATTTTTTGGAATTTATTTATTTTGTTCTTACATATGTTTTATATATGTGTATATTTCCAACTTGTTGCTTTCATTAGAGAACATATGTGGCACAAGGTCTTGTTAATGGCGTACTTAATGAGACTTGAACTCGCTCTTGTTCGCAGTTTGAATGTTTTTCCATTTGGTAGTGGGTTCTATATAGAGGTTATTCTCCCTTGTGTGTGTGTGTGTGTGTGTGTGTGTGTGTGTGTGTGTGTATATATATATATATATATATATATATATATACACACACACACACTTTTATTTTCAGTAATAGGTGTTGCAGTTTGATTTTTGGTGAGAGAATTCTGAACAAATCCTAGAAGCAGCAACCCACAAAATACCGGTTATACAGCCATTACACCACCACCCCCACTTTTAAGACACACAAAACATACTGGGCACTGCTGGTGAAGCAAGAACAAATTCATAAGGAACATTCTCATGTGGACTCCTACACATGGACACACCAGTGTTGGCTGATCAGCAAAAACTTACATTCATCAACTTTATTCAGATACTGAATGCTATATAGAGGACTTGCTAAGAGTGATTACCAATAGGGACAGATAGTAAGAGAGAGTCAAAGGAATCTTATCTGTATGCTTTCATGATGATTCATTGATTCATTGATTATGATGACAAATAATAAAATTTTGGTATCTTAAGGCTTAGAAGAAAATAATTTTTTATAAAAAATTGGTTGGGATGTAATTATTTAAGGGTGATACAGTATTTACAAAGCTTAGTTTGGCACAAGGTCACTTATTTATGGGTGATACCATAAGTTTCTCAGTGGCACATGTAGAAATTAGGGGGTCACCTCACAGTCACTGAAAAATCCTCAGGGGTTGAGTCAATGTCGACTATGAAGAGAATTCTGTAAAACTCGGGTCAAAAAGCTTAATCCAGGACTTTCTCTTCCAAGGGACACTTTTCGTGTATCACCATCCAGTGCAATTTCTATCTTCAATTACCATCAACAGTCATACCAAAAACGTCTCTAGTTTAGAAAAGTGCCCTCCTGAAATGTCTCTTACAATCGCCTTGATATAAATTATCTCACCAACCACAATGCTTGAGTAAACTACGAACAATCGCGCTGTCTCTGTCGCCTGGGTTCTTTTTATAGGCTTAGGGCTTTGCGCACGTCCTTGTCAAGTCTCGTGAGAATCTGAGATTGTGAGTTCTTAAAACACGACGTTGGAGTTGCCATTTTTGCTTTTGCATGCTAAGCACACGCAAGCATGTTTTTCCGGAGGTAAGTCCATTTCTCTTCCACTGCACACACATTTAAAATCTCAAAATCTAAATGTGACTTGGTTGTGTTTGTGGGATATCAATCCTTGTAGGTTATTTAATGCCAAATCCTGTATACTCTTCCCTGGAGGGGGGGTAGCATTCTCATGAAAAATTATTGGTTGCCATTCATGTAATGCAAAGCGCTTCTAATGAACTGAGTACTCTAGTAGCCATTAATTGTAAACAAAGGAAAAAAATATATGCTTATGCTGAGGTTATCAATGGCTCTGTTGTAAGATTGAAGCATCTCATGTGTCTAGCCACACTGATGAGTTGTGATACACTGTCTGTGGATGACTATATATATATATATATATATATATATATATATATACACATACATGATTTGTAAGTGTATAGTTTATAGGTAACATTCTTAATCTAACCAGAGCTCCTTTGTTTCCAGTTAAATGTTTCCACACTAATAATTCATTTATTTGCACACAGTTAAATGGCTTGAAGCCCTTATCCAATACCAATAATTAAATTTACCATTAATCATTTGTTTGCACACAGTTAAATGGTTAAAGAGTTCTATGTGGACCCATAGATGGAATCAACAGGTACAACCACTCCAGGTCAGAGTAGATCTGTGAGTAATGATAATGAAGAAGTACTCCCCATTTAGTTCAGAAGGCTCACCATCAGATAATTAAAGGTCATATCTAGGACACTTGTTTAGGTGGGAGGCGGATCTCACATCTTGCAGAGATGCAGTCAGCATATTCTACAGCTCCAGCCATTAAAAATCTAGATACTTTTTGATCACACATTATATTGCTATAATAAAGTTCTTTCTAGGGTGTGACGTTTTCATTGGGTTAGTGTTACATACATAATGATAATCTTATTTTATCATTCACTAAATGCCGATCTGCTCATACAGCTAAGACTCCATTATTTTGGGCCTAATTGCAACAAAACTTACAAAAATTGTTAGGGTTCATGCCTGGGAAGGGTTTAGATTATATTCAATGCGACTTCAATTGTTTTTTAGGCAAGATGTGTCTCATCCTCTATATGTAACTGTCTCCACTCATTGTAAAAAGATACTTGTCTTAGATATTCCTATTATTCTCAGTGACAAACTATTGCCCTTTGGCATACATAGAGACAGATTCCAGTTTGAGTCTGTTTTGGAATTATTTCAAACAAAGCACAGGAGAAAACTCTCTCTCAGATTAGCATCTACCTAAAAAGTGACTTCTCACATTGCCAGCTGTATGTCGCCACAAGCAGAGTGGGAAATCTTGAGAGATTACGAATCCTCGCCAAAAGATCAAACAAGATGAAGAACAGCACATTATAAGCAATGCTGACTTTTTAACTAAGCAATCTTGTGTATCAACATGCTTTCTCTCAATCTAAGCAATGATGTCTATCAACATGCTTATCTAAGCAATCTTGTCTATCAACATTTTTATCTGAGCAATCTTGCCTATCAACATATTTATTATTGTTGTCTATCAACATGTTTATTTTCTATTTAGGCAATGTTGTTTATCAATAAGTTCGTTCATCATGAAAATATTTATGATATGAGATTTTTCAAGTGAGATGCATGTTAGGTATGATAAATGAATTGAATGAATTAGTGATTGATTTTAAAAGCATGCCAACCCATCTGAAGTTATTTTATATCTACAGATCAGGAAATTGAGTACATTGTTCAGGTATATTTACATTTTTGCGTAATTTTTAATAACATGTCAAAATCCTCTGCGATTGTTTTCTAATAATCATTTTGTGATATTGATCAGATTTACATTTGTAATTTTTGGTATCATTTTATTTCTTGCAAGAAGGACAAAATGTCATCCCCAATAATGTTTTCAACTAGTTCCATCATATTATTTATATTGTAAAAAAAAAAAAACAAAAAACAAAAAAAAACCTTGTCTATGAAAAATTGTTTAACAGTTTTGGGTGTTTGATGTGCTATATACACTGGGATTGTTATTCTTGTTTAAGTCTTGTATGACCAATGCACAATCAGAATACGGTGACTTATTCTCTTTCTTAAAGACGGTTTACAGTCCCCTAGAAAAAGCTTATGTATGTATGTTGTTATTCCAACATTGTAGCTATTTTATATGACAGAATCTACTGATTTTGGATTTCAAGTCAATGTACTGAATTTTGACTTTATCATATATATTTACCCAACTCCTCCACTCAGGCAGGATATGACACAAGGTCAATTTTTTAAGCGGAGTTTAACAGGTTTTAATTCAGAGTGTTCCTTCTCCTAGACTAGTTGCCTTACCAAGGCTGAAGAACCTAGTCTGCCCTACTATTTACCCATAGCTGGAGGGAGAATAATTGGATTCATACCTTTCCCAAGGGTATTAGTGGTATGTGAAATGCAATCAGTCTCGTCCAGGTTTGAACTAGTGTCGCCATGTCCATTTCCTGCGACGATAATCATTACACCACGGTTACCTCTTAAATTTTGACTTTATTGGGGGTCATATCAAAAGCTGACTCAGCAGCCAAGTCAGCATTTTAATTTCCCTTTATTTTCGATGTGGTTTCTGATCAAGCATTGAAATAGGTACAAAGTCCAGCTGACTCAGGAGATTAATGATTAAGGGAGCGGGACTTCAAATTCTTTTAATTTTTTTGAGTGATAGTAAGACAGAGAGCAAGTCTGAAAATATGATGTAGCTTTTATCATTACTTTCAGAGATGCCGTTAAGTGCTAGAACTGTTATATTTAAAAATAGAGGTTTCTTTTGGAAGAGATTTTTCGGACAATTTGTTTGATATGGCTATATGAAATAAATGAAAAATTTTCATTCAAAGTTCTTTATTGTGTAGGAACATCAATGAACATCTTAAAACCTCTATGTTGGTTGTGTTTTATGGCATATCAACTCTTGTAGGTTATCTAAGGCCAAATCTAGTTTATACATAGGTAACAGTTTTTAAACTAGCCAGAGCTCATTTGTTTGCACAGTTACATGGTTTCAAGTATTCCTATCTATTACAAATATTATTTGGACACACTTAAATGGCTTCAAGTATTCCTATCTAACACAAAAATTATTTGGACACACTTAAATGGTTTCAAGTATTCCTATCTAACACAAATATTATTTGGACACACTTAAATGGTTTCAGATATTGTTATTTAACACTAATAATTTTATTTGCACACAGTTGAATGGTTTCAAGTACTGCTATATAATACTAATTCAATTTAATCATAATCATTTGTTTGCACACAGTTAAAGAGTTTCAAGTATAGTAAATGATTAAATAGTTCTATTTAACCCACGGATGGGACCCTAACAGGTACTACCACTCTGGGTCAGAGTAGACTGGGGAGTAATGGCAATAAAGGGATACTCCATATTCCCAAAAGCTCCAGGACTGGAGTCTCACTGTTAGATGCAGTTTAGTGTCAAATTCAGGATACTTGTTCAGAGAGCAAAGATATAGTCAGCATATTTTACTGTCACAGCTGACTGGTTTGTATGTAATAAGGATAGGCACTGTTAGTTAGAGTAATCCAGAAATAGATTTATACAATAAATGCAAATAAAGATGCAAGTCTATTTATTTACCTGTTAAGAGGATCAAGCTACAATTTGATCTGATCTGAATCTAATTGATCAGCCATCAGTTTTATACTTTAAAAGATCAATAATCAACCTGAAATGATGTCCATTTCCGACATTAGAAGAAGAGTTATGTATTTTTGTGACAATAAAAATGCATGTAGCTGTGAATTTGAAAGGATTAAATAAGATTAGGATTAAAAAAAAAAAAAAAAAGAATTATAACTACATACCATTGAATACTTCATTGAACTCTCCAGGAGGAGCATGTAGGATGAAATCCGATGTAATCCTCACCTGCAAAAGGTAAAGAGAAAATTATAATTGTCGTCTATAGGAATTTTAAGGTCTCCTACCACATGACATCACTAATTATAAAAATTTTAAAAAAAGAAAGAAAAAAACCCGATTTGAACATAGCTTAGAGTGTCTACAATATCCAAATTAAATATAAAACAAAATGGTTGGTGCTAGAGAAGATATTTAGTAGAGACCCCCCCCACTTCACAAGATCCAATATAAGCATTAGTATACCCTTGCTACATTGGCCTAGCGGTTAGAGTGTTCGCCAATGGCCCGGGAGACCTGGGTTCAATCTCAGGTCGAGTCATACCAAAGACTTTAAAAATGGTACTTGATACCACCTTGCTTAACACTCAGCATTATAAGGTACGGTTCAAGGGTAAAGTGGAGCAATCCAGGGAAAGGAGTAGCACTCTCCCCTACACCTTGGTGTAGTAGCTATCAAAAAGGGAGCCTTCAGGTCACCCTCGACTATGGTCGCTAACTTTACTTTACACATTGATGTTGAATTAACAAAAGGAAAGACAAGACAAACTCATTTACACGTACAGAAACATTTAATATATACATAATATACATACATACAAGAAGAATTGACAAGAATACACAAACAAGTCCCTAGAGATAAAATATCCACATATTGTTCAATGAATAAGCAGTATATGAAAGTACACATGGCCAAATGGATATAGGCATTAGGTTGAAAAGTTCTTCCAAGTGAAATCAACAGGAGTTCAATCCTAACTACAGGTAAATAACTGTTGTGGCCCCGGAAAGGGTCACTAATGAAAACACAAACATAGATATTAGATAACAGATTATATTACACAAGAAAGATAGAGTTACATAGAAAAGGTAAGATGTCTCATACTGTTCGTATAACACCGATAGTGATCTGCTCTTCTGGCAGCGAAATCTCTCAGTACCAATAACGGTGAGAAGAGTCCATTATAGTAAGATGGGTAAGGTTCCCACAACAATAACAAGGAATACTTATAATAGCTTAACACTTGTACCCAGTCATGGTAAACAGAATTAGAACAATCTATTCCCTGTGGATCTAATTAAGGGTTCAGTTCGAAGTTCTGTATGGACTCTTGACTTCAACATAAAACAACTGAAGAAAGCCGAAGGACGCATTGGGCAAAACATAAATAAAACAATGAAGACAATTATATGAATACTATGTGATAAAAATTATCAAGCTTCATCTCAGATATTTAGACAAATAATATATAATAAGGGGTTTAAAAACGGTAAAAAGTTTTACTTGATGAAGATGAGTACAATGACTACGGTCAGGATAAGAGATGCCTTTACTGTTCAAAGAACCGAGACAAACAAGACTAAGATAGATTCTGGGAATTAGAAATGACCACAAGGTGACCAATTGATATGCCCCTAATATCTAAAGGGGACACAAAAGCCTCTGCAGGGGATACAGACATAGAATATTCTAAGCCCCCCCTCACAAAAAAAAACAGGGCATGCTAATTGTAGAGTAATTATATATTTGCAATTAATTTCAAAAACTATAAATAGGGTATGACTCAATATCTAATTCAATGGCCAACAAAGTAAATTTAAAGAACTTTCTTGCTTTGGTATCCAGGATTTTCTTTATTTGACAGTGAAAAAACATTTTTATTGGTTTCTGCATTTGCTTTTGTACATACATAACTAACCTATGATGTGAGGGGGAGTCCTCATGGCATAGCGGATAATGTTGGAGGGTAACATTGTAGTAATCAAGTTCAAACTCCAGCCACCCTATTTTGTTCACTATCGGATTAATACTCTCAGGAAAGGTTGGGGGATTGGGTTTGATGGCATATCAACCTTTGTAAGCTATTTAATGCAAAATCCTGTTTTTTTATATATATATATATATATATATATATATATATATATATATATATATATATATATATACACACACACACACAGAGAGAGAGAGAGACAGAGAGATATCTCAAATATATGATTTGTAAGTGAATAGTTTGCAGGTAAAGTTCTAAAATGAGCTAGAGTTCATTTGTTTGCACACAGTTAAATGGTGCCCGTGGTGTAATTGTTATCGTAGCAGGAAATGGACACGGCAACATGAATTTAAATCCTGGACGAAACTGATTGCATTTCACATAGCAGTAATACCCTTGGGAAAGGTAGGAATCCAATTATTCTCCCTCCACCTATGGGTAAATAGTAGGACAGACTATGTTCTTCAGCCTTGGTGAGGCAACTAGTCTAGAAGGAAAACTCTGAATTCAAACCTGTTAAACTCCGCTTAAAAATTGACCTTGTGTCATATCTTGCCAGAGCAGAGGGGTTGATAAATATAGTTAAATGGTTCCAAGTATTTCTATGTAATACTAATAATTCAGTTTAAAATTAATCGTTTGTTTGCACACAGTCAAATGCTTTCTAGTATAATAAATGATTAAATATTCTCATTTGACCTATAGCTGAAACCCTAAAAGGTACTACCACTCTAGCTTAGAGTGAACCTGAGAGTAATGGTAAAGAAGGAGTATTCCACATTCCCCAAAATCCAAGACTGGAGCCTCACCATCAGATGCAGTTAAATGTCATACCCAGGTTATCTAAGGAAAGACATGAACTCCCTTATCCTTCTAGCTATCGGTTAAATAATACCACTCTCGTTCTTCTACCAAGATGGCTTTGGCACTAAATAACCCACAAAGGTTTGTATGACAGTAAACAAAGAAACCGTACCTACATGAGAAAGTCTCTGATAATTATCCTTAAAAAAGATATTTCATCTTATCAGAAATAAAAAAAAGGATATTTTCAGAGAATTGTTCTTAAATTTAACTCTGAAAAAGATACTAGATAACTTTATCACTTTTAACTTATCCTGTCTGACCAACACCCAAAGTTTTAAGAATTTCAGACAAGAATGTTTGTGCTTCTGGATAAAGCACTCCCTGCTTATCAATATATTTACAAGTAGTAACATTAAAAGCAACAAAAATAGTTGGAAAAGATATGCCCTCTGCCCACAAAATGAGAGACATGGCTTGAAAATTGGCAGTGACCCCCAGATTTTATTACATATCAAGAGGGCGGGAGGGATATGTTTGCAAAAATCTATTTAGATATTTACTAGTTTATCCATACCAGGAAGAAATGGCAGCAAATCTGACTCTGAAGTCATGCTGTACTTCTAAAATATAAAAACAAGTTTATCATATTTACCCAACCCCTCCACTCGGGCAGGATATGACACAAGGTCAATTTTTAAGTGGAGTTCAACAGGTTTTAATTCAGAGTTTTCCTTCTCTTAGACTAGTTGCCTCACCAAGGCTGAAGAACCTAGTCTGCCCTACTATTTACCCATAGCTGGAGGGAGAATAATTGGATTCATACCTTTCCCAAGGGTATTAGTGCTATGTGAAATGCAATCAGTCTCGTCCAGGATTTGAACTTGTGTCGCTGTGTCCATTTCCTGCTACGATAACCATGACACCACAGGCACACAGGTTTATGAGGTTCCACATTTTCTTGTTTATGCATTAATACTTTCCAAATATCAAAATAAAGATAAAATTAAATAAATATAGCAACTGATCCTTATCCCCTTGCTATATGACAGATTGATTTTAACAACATGCCATCATGTCTAAGGTTATATTATATTAGGTACAATATACCCACAGGTTAGGCAATTGTATTCATATTCCCATTTTCATGAACTTCTTTCTTAAAAGGTTTCTGCTCACAAAATCAAATATGAAAAATCATTAAACAGATCTATTTGAGCCATAGATGAACCCTAAAAGGTATTACATTCTGGGTGAGATAGGACCAAGGAGTAATGGCAATGAAGGGGTACTACACACTCCATAGATCTCCAGAACTGGAGCCTCACCATTAAATGCAGTTTAGCGTCATACTGAGGACAACCTTTCTTTTGAGAAGGGAGTCTTACACCTCAGCAAGGAATACAGTCAACTGATTCTAAACCCGACTACAGTATTATCCTCAAATAATAAATGAAACTAATTTTTAATATATCTTAGGAGGCACTTGTTATATAAATGGTCACCATTGTAGGAAATGAACAAGGCAACCAGAGTTCAAAGCTGTTTGCATTTCACATAATGCTAATACCCTTAGGAAAGGCATGAATCCAACAATTTTATCTCCAGCTAAGGGTAAAATAGTAGGTCAGACTAGGCACTTTAATCCTGGGATGGCAACCAGTCTAAGAGAAGGGAAACTGAACTCAAACCTGTGAAACTCTACTTAGGTAGAAAAAAAAATTAACCTAATGTCACATCTTGCTTGTGCAGAGGGGTTGAGAGATATATATATATATTTTATCAATAGATTCTATAGATATACTTGAGCAGAATTATCCTAATTGAGTGTTCAATGTAAAGTTTATAATATATGTAAATATATATAAATAAGATTATGCATAGCAAAATATTGTTGAGAAACAAGAAAATCAATAAATATATTCCTATATAAATTTATTTCATCCATTCAATAGGATCACATCTGACGATCCCATCAAACGGGTGAAATAAATTTACAATGAAATATACTTATTAATTTTCTTGTTTTTCAACAATATATAAACCTATTTCTTTAAAAGTTCATTTATCTATAGAGCCAATTACAAGTTATTTGTTAAACACTTAGCTCCTTAGCATTCAGAGAGGGAATCCCTGTGGTGTCATGGTTAATGTGCTGAACTGTGACATTCTAGTAAGCAAGTTCAAACTCCAGTCGTGCTATTACATTTACTTTTGGACTAATACCCTTGTTAAATATATGAACCCCATTATCTCCCAGGTATGAGTTAAATATTACCACTATTGTTCTTCAACAAGGATGGTTTTGGCATTAAATAACCCATGAAAATTGACATGCCAAGAAACTAAATGAAACTTTAGCCTATGTACCAGAGCTCACACATAAAGAAATTAAATAAAACCGCAAAGATCGTTCAAATTTTGCTTTGGGAGGTAGGCATGTTTGTTAAAAGATATCCCATCATTCAATTACAAGAAAAGCCATGAATAGTCACTATCATCATCATGTCGTGTCGCTAGCACGGATATCCCTGACCCTCTCTCACCACTTCTCCCTATCGTTCATTGCCTCTAGCAGGTCTTCAGGGCTACATCCTATATCTTCACATAGCTGCTGAATTTATGTTCGAGCTGGTAGTCCTGCTTTTGCTCGGCCATATGTGGGGTTCCATAGGAGTACATCACTTATGAGCTCGTCCCTGCTTCTCCCGCAGTGTCCTGCATGTCTGGTTCGTCTAACTTGGATAAACCATTTATTTACTAGTATCAGACATGATGTCCCCAAACTCAAAATAGGAAGTATAGTAAAATAGTGTGCAGTTGAGCTTACTAGTTCTTAACATTGATTGATTGAATTTAACGACATGTCAACCTGTCTGGGGTTATTTTATGCCTAAAGCTTAGTTAACTGCATACATTGCATGTTTATATTTACATTTTTTTGTGTAGTTTAAGAGTTTTGCATATGGTTATATGATATAAAGTATTCCTAATACAAATAATTTTTAAACAGTCCATAGATGGAACCTTAACAGATACTCCACACTCTGCAGGGTAATGATCTTTTATAGACTACTACACATGGACACATCAATGTTGGCCAACAAACAAAAACTTACATTCATCAGCTATGTGCAGACACTGGATCCCATTTAGAGGACTTGCCAAGAGTGATGACTGATAGAGATGAATGACAAGAGAGAATTTAGTGTATTAGTGCTGTTGGTATGCATTGATGATTTTACAAGAATCTGATTTTTGTTTGAATACTACTATAGCATAGATTAAAACGAGTTAGAGAATAAACCAATTTCCTGTCCAATTTGAAATTGTACGGATTTAGCATTTACACTGATCTTGATCATTATAATTTCTCAAAGGAGATAAATATCAAATACTAATTATAGAATAATTCATTGTATCTGCAATTAATTACAATATAAATCCTATAAATAGGATCTGACTAGACATTGAGCTTAATAGCTGCCTAAAGTGGCCTGCAAGGTTGGTTGGTTGGGTTTTATGGCATATCAACCTTTCTAGGCTTAACGCCAAATCCATTTTTATGCAAATAGTTCTATTTCAAAAAATTCAGTTTAGCATGAGTACAGTTTAATTGTCAAAAACACTTCTATTTCAAGCTATTCAGTTTATTCAAACAGTTCTAATTCAGCTAATTTAGTTTAGTATGAGTACAGATTTTGTTTACACACAGTTAAATGTCAAAACAGTTTAATATTAAACACTTCAGCTTAGTGTAAGTACAGTTTCAATGTCAAAAACAGTTTCATTTCAAACAATTCTGTTTAGCATAAGCACGCAGTTTAAATGCAAGTACAGTTTCAAAATGTCAAAGACATTTCTATTTAAGCTATTCAGTTTAGTCAAACAGTTCTAATTCAAACAATTCAGTTTAGCATAAGTATGCAGTTAGTTCTATTTAGCCCATAGATAGGGCCCTATGAGGTGCTACCATTCCAGACCAGAGTGGACTTAGGAGCAATGGCAATGAAGGGGTGCTCTGTATTCCCCAAAGCTCCAGCATCACTGGAACCTCACCATCAGATTATTTAGTGTGATTACCAGGACACTCATTGGGGGGAATCTTACACCAACTCCACCTCTGCAATGGGGTATTCTACAGTCCCAGCCAATTGGGCAATACAGAGTTTATGTCAAAACAGTTTTATTTCAGATAATTCAGTTTAGCATAAGTACAGTTTAGATGTCAAAACAGTTCTATTTTAAGCAATTCAGTTAAGCATAAATACGCAGTTTAATTGCAAAAAACAGTAAACTCAAACCCCAGTTTAGTTCTATTTAATCCATAGATAGGACCCTTATCAGACAATTCAGTTTAGCATAAGTATGCAGTTCAAATATCAAAACAGTTCCATCTCAACCAAAACAGTTTAAATATATTTGACCCATAGATAGGACCCTATCAGGTGCTACCACTCCTGGCCAGTGTGGACCTGGGAGCAATGGCAATGAAAGGGTACTCCACTTTCCCCAAAACTCCAGTATTACTGGAACCTCACCATCAGATTGTTTAGTATCATATCTAGGACATTCGTTGGAGGGGTCTTTTACCTCTGCAGAGAAGCAGTTCGTGTATTCTACAGCCCCAGCTGACTGGGCAATAGCCTGCAAGGAAATAAAAGTTTGAAAATAACTACTGTATTTGACGGTATATAAGACACACTTCTTTTTACTAAAAATATGTTTAAATTCTGCTGTGTCATATATGCCATGTGTAAGTTTAAAGTTTATGATAGTCAGTTGAAATTATCTACCTTGCAACTCCTATTACCTTAGACTTTAGAGTAACTTTCATGTACCTATTGTCATTATTTAAAAGACTATTATGCAGATTAAAAGTGTTATCATCGATAATATTCAGTGGAGGTGCCCGTGGTGTAGTGGAGGTGCCCGTGGTGCGTGGAGGTGCCCGTGGTGTTGTGGAGGTGCCCGTGGTGTAATTGTTATCGTCGCAGGAATTGGACACGGCGACTCGAGTTCAAATCCTGGACGAGACTGATTGCACTTCACATAGCACTAATACCCTTGGGAAAGGTATGAATCCAATTATTCTCCCTCCAGCTATGGGTAAATAGTAGGACAGACTAGGTTCTTCAGCCTTGGTGAGGCAATTAGTCTAGGAGAAGGAAAACTCTGAATTCAAACCTGTTAAACTCCGCTTAAAAATTGACCTTGTGTCATATCCTGCCCGAGCGGAGGGGTTGGTAAATAGGATCATCGATAATATTCATTATAATAATTTCATCATGTTTAATATTAGAACTTTTTTTTTTTTTTTGGCTTGATTTGCCCTGCTGAAATTGGGGTGCATCTTATACATCCGTGTGTCTTATATGTCTTGAAATATGTTACTCATCATATTTTAAGTTTAACTTATCTAAAATTAACATAGATGTTTTATAATTCAAAAATAAGAAATTACAATCATTATTCATGTTAAATACACACTCAAGTAGAAGTAAATAATGGAGAAGAATCCAACAGTAAGGAGAAAAACTAAAAAAAAAAAAAAAAAAAGTACTTCAAAATTGATGAATTTATTAGAAGGGAAGTCGACCGAAACATTTTAATGTCAACTTTCCTTCTAATAAATTCATCAATTTTGGATTATTTTGTTTTTTATTTTTTCTCCACGCCCTCAAGTATAACACCATATCACTAACTTTAGGCTATAAAAATTCTGGGGGGAAAAAAAAATCTCTTGAATATAATACTAGCTGACTTTTTAGGGTTTGGATTTAACATTTGTTCAAGTGAGTAAAGTGCCGGTCAATGAAATGGGAGACTGGGGTTCAGTCCCAGGTCGAGTCATACCAAAGGTTAAAAAAAATGGTACTAGATACCACCTTGCTTAATACTCAGCATTATAAGGTAGGGATCAAGAGTAAAGTGGAACAATCCAAGGAAAGAAATAGCATCCTCCCTTACACCTCGGTATAGTAGCTACAGAAAAGGGAGCCTTCAGGTCGCCCTCGACTACGGCCACCAACTTTACAACTGCAGTATTGTCTAAAAATAAATATTTATACAATTTTAAGTTTTGAAACGTACCTATATACTACCCTATTTTTTTAGCTGGGCCATCTGGCATTCGTGCCAGATGTGGTATTAAGGTCAATGATAGATTCGAGGTCAAATGGGCCCCAGATCTGGCCAAGCCACCTTCGGGTGGGCGATGACATCATTGACTAACATTGCATAGCACAAAACCTTCTGGTCTAGTTTAAGCCATGAACAGGCATACATGCTGAACCCACATTACACTTAGTGTCCAAGTTCCAGCAGGGTCATCTTGCTTACATTGCACTCAGTGAGCCTATAGCCAACATAGTCCAGTAAAGCATGAGTCAAGGCTTCCGCCTCATCTCCTCCTTCCCTAAAAACCTCACTATAAAAAAGACCTTACATCAAATACTGTCGAGTGGAAGGGAGAGATAAATATCACATACATACATAAAACAAAAAACCCCCAAAAAACCAGGTCTAAGAGCAAATACAGACATATTCACAGAAAAAATGCAACAAGCTTACAACAAACATAAGCTTATTCCAAGAGAGACACAATTATAAAACACACATTCTAGGGACCATTCCTCCTTAGCTGCATCAAACAGAAGTGATTATTTCAAGTTAATTAATTTGGATCATAATTAAGTAAAAAGGGCGACTCGAAGGTTCCCTTTTTCAATAGCTACAACACCCAAGTGTAGGGGAGGGTGCTACTCCTTCAACAAATATTTGATCATACCGTCCTGAATATGATGACAGAATAAGAAAGTTGATGTTTACGAGGATCGTTCAAAAAGTTCTATGCTTCACCCAGAAAGAAAAGTGATTTGTTGTGGCAATACACTTCCATTTCTTATAAAACTAGAAAGATCTGAATTAGTTTATCTAGTTTTATAAGTAGTAGTAGTAGTATGTTACCACAACAAAGACGTTCAGCTATGGCTCATCTTTCAGACGGAGACTAAAAACTTTCTGAATGACAATTGTATTTTTGTGTAAGAAAAACACCCCTAACTTAAAAATGGAGGGGGAGAGAGAGAGAAAATGCAGGTTGTACACAAGTCATTAGAGTATTCACTAATTAAATAATGACTGTTTAAATGTTTCTATCAGAAAAATATCCCCCCACCACCAATTTTTTCATGGACATCTCAGAGTAGCAGGTGGTCATACTAGCAGCAGTTAATATTTAAAGTTGCATTTAGAGTAGCAAAGACCTACATTTTCTTTTTTTTTTTTCAAATTCCTGATTACACATACAATGGGACAGGCAGAGAATACGAGTAAAGTCATAGCAGCAGCAGCAGCACACAACACAATTAAGACTTACACAGAATCTGTGTATATATACATGTGAGCGTGTGTACTTGTTGAAGCACATCTTGACTAAATATGGAAAATGGGACACACCAGTTTAGAGAAGAGCTAATACAATGCAGCTGTGTGGGAGACTTCACACCAACTTAAAAAAAAAAAAAGACGGATCAGATAATGCTCAATAGAAGACAGCAAATTGTTGACTTCACATTAACTTTTTATCTTTTTTTTTTTTTTTTTTTTTTTTAAATACATGAAAAATGCTTTTTTTTCTTTTTACAATTGTTAAATTTTAGCATGTTAATCATCTTAATACCATCTCCAAAATTCTGTTGTGTTTCTCTATATTTCTAGTCTAAATCCAAATATCCTTTGCTCCATTAGCGGATATACACTAAATGCTTCTAATTGCATTTAGTGTATATCTGCAAACTAAACGTATGGGGGGGGGGGAAGAAAGCTTGACGGCAATTACACAAGAATGCAGCAAGCAATAATGAACAAGTCCTGGAGGCAACACCCCACAAAACAGCAGCTATATGACCACCTACCACCCATCACAAAAACTATCAAAGTTAGACGAACCAGATATGTGGGACACTGCCGGAGAAGTAAAGATGAGCTCTTAAGTGACATACTCCTTAATACCCAGTACACTAGTTGATGAGAGAGGATCTTACCCCTTTGCAGAGATGCAGTCAGGGTATTCTACAGCCCCAATCAACAGAGTGTAAATTAATTTTGGAAAATTTCATTGCTCTGTTTACTTCACAAAGTTATTGATGGAATATTCGCAAAAATCATTATTTTAGATTCTATTAATGTACATTGTATATATGGCATAAAATAATCCCCCAGAAGTTGACATGCCATAAAAACCAAACAAAGCTACAGCACATTAGTATGGCTGGTCGATGATTAGCTGACAAATTTATTGGCAAGCCAACATGTCTAAGCTTATTTTATGCCAAGAGCTTAAAGAATAGTATTCATGGTACATTCAATCTTACATTTATTTATGTAAGTTGGCCAATTGTCATCAAGGGTAACCCAAAGGCTCTCTTTTTCAATAGCTATGACACCGAGGTGGAGGGGAGAGCACTACTGTTTTCCCTGGATTGCTCCACTTACCCTTGATCTGTACAATATAATGCTTAGTGTTAAACAAGGAAGTATCAAGTACCATTTTTCAAGTCTTTAGTATGACACAATCTTGGATTGATCCAGGGGTGAAAACTAATCATTAAATGCTTAACTTTATTTTTTATATATAGTTGTTTATTTTGGAGAATTTCATAGCTGTTTACTTCACTGAGTAAGCTATTATTTATGGGACGTTAAAAAAATTGCAGTATTTTAGATTCTATCAATGCTTCATAAATGGGACAGAACTTTTTATATATAAGAAATATTCATACCAATCTTAAATTGTATATACATCATTTTTGGAAAGCCTAATTAGAACCTTGTAATAAAGATAATGCATCAAGTGATAAATATTCTCCTCTCTCATTTGATTAAGGTTGGTTGGTTGGGTTTTATGGCATATCAACCTTTGTAGGTTATTTAATGCCAAATCCATTTTTATGCAAATAGTTCTATTTCAAACAATTCAGTTTAGCATAAGTTCACAGTTTGTCAAAAACATTTCTATTTCAAGCAATTCAGTTTATTCAAACAGTTCTAATTCAGTTTAGTAAAAGTACAGATTTTGTTTACACTGTGTTAAATATCAAATATTAATTCAGTTTAGTGTAAGTACAGTTTCAATGTCAAAAACAATTCCATTTCTAACAATTCAGTTTAGCATAAGTACACAGTTTAATTGTCAAAATTATTTCTATTTCAAGCTATTCAGTTTAGTCAAACAGTTCTAATTCAAACAATTCAGTTTAGCATAAGTATGCTGTTCTATTTAACCCATAGATAGGGCCCTATCAGGTGCTACCATTCTGGGCCAGAGTGGACCGGGGAGCAATGGCAATGAAGAGATTCTCCGCATTCCCCAAAGTTCTAGCATCACTGGAACCTTGCTATCAGATTATTTAGTGTCATATATCAGGACACTCATTTGGAGGGGGGGGGTCTTACCTCTCTGCAGATGTGCAGTCGATGTATTCTACAGCCCCAGCCGACTAGGCAATCAATCATTTGATTAAATCCAATGTTGGAAGAGCAAAATAAACATAAAATAATGGGATAATTACATAAATAAAAAAAAAAACCTTTAATATAGTAGAAACTGATTTGTTGGATGGAAATTGGTGAATATTCCAATTTTTCCAAGCTGTTGGATTCCAACTCCCAAATACCTGGCACCTCAGACTGCCACACCTTTTGGTTTAAATTGGCAAGATGTTTTTACCTTATCACAATAAATGTCCACTCCTAATTCTTTTCATATTTCTAAATGACAGTCTTAAGTGTTATTTCCTTTTTGTATTTTTCAGTACTTCAAAAATTTGAAATGCTTTAACTTAATTAAAGAGGCCTTTCTTCGAACGAATTGAGCACTCTGGTATCCGGTTAGGTATAAAATGTAAACAAACGAACACTGCTGCTTAATACCATTCCCTAGCTGATGTGGTACGCTTGTTGGCTGAGCGCTCTGATGCTAAGTCTAACGTAAAGTTGGGCAGGTTTCAATCCCAGCTTCAAGTGTCCTACGTGTCTATAGTCACACTGAAGAGTTGTGATCAACGAAACAGTCTGTCTGTGGGTGACTATATATATATTATTAAATTTCGGGTACTGGAAAATTTATATAAAGTGATTAGCAAAGACATCGTTGGTAATGTTTGTTTTTTTTTTAAATTTTCATATCTTCTCATATAGAAAGATCTTATTTCTATAGCAGTCAAGAAGATATTTAAAATGTATAATTTTATTTAAAATACCAATGATTTTGGGGCTGTACCTCCCCTTAAAATATTTTATTAAATTTCAGGTACAAGAAAATTTATATAAAGTGATTAGCAAAGGCGTCATTGGTAATGAGATAGAGATTATATATATATATATATATATATACACACACACACACACACACACACATATATTACATATATATATATATATGGCATTAAATAACTCCCCAGAAGTTGACATGCCATAAAAACCAAAGATACAACAGTTTGATTGGTTGATGATTGGATGACCGATTGATTTTAATGGCATGCCAACATGTTTAGGCTTATTCTACGTGTAAAGGTTAAGAAATAGCATTCAGTGTATGTTCATACTTATATTTCTTATGTAGTTGTTTCTTGAAAGTTTTTTTTTTTTTTGTTGTTTTGTTTACACACGGTCCTAACGAATAGTTTTTAAATAGATTTATATGACCCATAAATAGGACCCTAAAAAGGTACTATCAGTCCAGGTTATAGTGGACCTGAAAGTAATGGCAAAGAATGGGTACTTCACAAATCCCAAGTTGCCAGAACTTGAGCCTCACCATCAGATGAAGCTTAGTATCATAGTCAGGACTTTTTTTTTTTTTGGAGGGGGTCCTTAACCCTCTTTGGGGGATACAGTCAGCATATATGAAGCCTTGCCGACAGGGTGGAATAATATATAGATTACATTTGGGCTCATATTTACTTTCACTGGCATCAGTCTTATTTGAGATGTTGGGCTTAGATATAAGAGAGCAAGTGTTTCACCTCCAACACGACTGGTGTCTCCCCTTCTTGAGTTCTAAGAAGGGTGTTCCCAACACTGTTCACTCACAGAGGTAATTTACTAAGCTTTTTTGCTTAGATGTAGCACAAGGCCGCATGAATTGGGCACCCAATGAGAATCGAACTCACTCGTGTAGGTTTGCTAGTCTACCTTGCTAACCATTACACCACCCAAGGTGCCCACTGTTCACTCACAGAGCTTCTTTTACATGTAAGCAGAGGCACTGGATATGATTTAGAAATAGCAAATTAAAAGAACCACACAGGAAAAAATAAAAAGTAAATGCAAGTCTTTGGAGAGCAACTGCGAGATAAATCAGTGAGATTGTTTTATGGCATATCAATCTTTGAAGGTTATGTAATGCCAAATCATGTTTACATACGTGTGTGTGTGTGTGTGTGTGTGTGTGTAAACAGGATGTATATATATATATATATATATATATATATATATAGATATGATTCGTAAGCAAATAATTTGCAGGTAACATTTTTGAACAATACAGAGGTCATTTGTTTGCACATAATTAAATGGTTTCAAGTATTGCTAAAACTAATAATTCTAATTTGTTTGGTTTGGTTAAGTTTTACAGCATATAAACCATTATAGGTTATTTAATGCCAAATCCATTTTAATAAATATAAACAGTTCTATTTCAAACAATTCAGTTTGCATAAATACATGGTTTACTTTTATTTGACCCATAGATAGGACCCTATTTGATGCTACCACTCCAGGCCAGAGTGGACCTGAGAGCAATAGTAATTCTGGTGACTCACCATCAGATCGTTTAGTGTCATAACAGGACACTCATTGAGAAAGTCTTATCCCTATGCAGAGATGCAGCAATTGTATTCAACAGTCGTAGCCAACTGGGCTATAATAATTCTAATATTGCATGCAATTAATAATATTAATCATTTCTGAATGATTTTAAGTATTGCAATCTGATACTAATAGTTTTATTTGCATACACTTAAATGATTTCAAATCTTGCTATTTAACACTAGTAATTTTATTTAACATTATTCCTTCATTTACACAGTTAAATGGTTTCAAGTATCATAAATGATTTGATCTATAGATGGGACCCTAACAGGTACTACCAATCTGGGGCAGAGTGGACCTGGAAGTAATGGTAATGAAGAGGTATTCCACGTCCCCAAAAGCTCTAGGACTGAAGCCCCATAATCAGATGGTTTAGTACAGGACACTTAGAGGGTGGCGAGAGAAAAATGAAGTAAAAAGAAAAAAAAAAGAAAAGAAAATAGATGAATAAAAAGCTTTTGAACAGTTTGAGGGTAGGAGAAGAGGCAGCTTTATGGTGGAATTGGACCATGAGCTTCTTCAGGAAAATCTTTCTGTAAGAAAGATCTTATTTCTAGATAAAAAGCTAAGAATGATTCTTAGCCGCAGAATTAGGAGAGGAGAGAAATTAAAAGTACAGGTTACCTTTGTCCATTTTCTTTTTTTTTAATTTAATATATTGCCTTTATTATTATTGCTCCTATTAGGAAGGCTTACAATACATTGTTTGTATACTATGCCGAATGGTGAGACCACTCTTCTAAAAAAAAAGAAAAAAAAAAAAAAAAAAAAAAAAAACAATCATCCTGCTCTAAAACAACCCGTCACCCACCCACCGGATAACTTTTCATTGGCATTATACCCAGGACCACTTTGACCTGGAGTACCAGTTAGGGTTCTATTTATGGGTCAATTCTTTTTTTTTAACTGGAGGTTATGGAGTAGCTCATGGTGTAATGGTTATCATTATAGGAAATGGACACAGCTGATTGCATTTCACATTACATTGATACTCTTGGGAAAAGCATTAATCCAATTATTCTCCATCCAGCTATGAGTAAACAGTCGAATAGACTGGTCTCTTTAGATTTGGTCAGGCAATCAATCTCGGAAAAGGAAAACTAAATTCAAACCTATTAAACTCGGCTTAAAAATTGGTTTGGTTTGGTGGTATATCAACCATTGCAGGTTATTTAATGCCAAATCCTATATATATATATATATATATGTATATGAAATACATGATTTGTTAACATATTTTGTAGATAAGGTTTTTAAACAAGTCTAAGCTCATTCTTTTGCACACAGTTAAATGGTTCCAAGTATTGCTATGTATCACTAACAATTCAATTAAACATCAGTTATTTGTTTACATATAGTTAAATGATCAAACAGTTCTATTTCAAACAATTCAATTTAGCATAAGTCATTTGTTTACCCTCAGTTCAAATGTCAACAGTTTTATTTAACCCATAGATAGGACCCTATTAGGTGCCACCACTCCAGGCCAGAGTGAACCTGGGAGCCAGCGTTTTCTCCAAAGCTCCAACATTACTGGAGCTTCACCATCAGATTGTTTAATGTCATATTAAGGACATTTGTTGGGAGAGGGTCTTACCCCTCTGCAGAGATAGAGTCAGTGTATTCTCCAGCCCCTGTTTAAAAATGGACCTTGTCTCACATCCTGCCCATGAGGAGGGGCTGATAAATATATATTTCATGCTATATAACTTGAAACTGTAATTGTTTACTAAGGTTGGTTGGTTGTTTGGGTTTTATGGTAAATCAACCTTTGGAGGTTATTTAACGCCAAATCCATTTTTATACAAATAGTCAGTTTTACATCAAACAATTCAGTAGACATTCAAATTGTCAAAAACACTTCTATTTCAAGCTATTCAGTTTATTCAAACTGTTCTAATTTGGCCAATTCCGTTTAGGATAAGTACAGATCTTGTTTACACACAGTTAAATGTCAAAACAGTTCTATATTTAGTGTAAGTACAGTTTCAATGTCAAAACCAGTTTCATTTCAAACAATTCAGTTTAGCATAAGTAAACAGTTTAATTTTCAAAAACATTTCTATTTCAAACAATTCAGTTTAGCATAAGAATGCCGTTAGTTCTAATTCACCCATAGATAGGGCCTTATCAGGTGCTACCACGCTGTGCCAGAGTGGACCTGGGAGTGATAGCAATGAGGGGGTGCTCTGCATTTCCCAAAGCCCCAGCATCACTGGTACCTCACAATCAGATTGTTTAGTGTCATATATCAGGACACTCTTAGCGGTGGTGGTGGGGGGCTTACCTCTCTGCCGATGTGCAGTCGGTGTATTCTACAGCCCCAGACAACTGGGCGATAATTGTTTACAAAGGATTATTATTAGTTGCTTGAAACTATATAACAGAGTGCAAACAAACGATTATTATTGAATAGAAATAATTACTTAAAACAATTATTGGTATTAGATAGGAATAATTGACTTGATAACTGTGCAAAAAATTCTTAAGAAACAAACTACACAAAAAATGTAAACACAGATGTACAATGAATGCAATTCTCTAACCTCTTGGCATAAAATAACACTAGATGAGTTGATATGCAATTAAAATCAATCAATCAGTAGGAATCCTTCAAAATTAAAACAATTCATTCGTCTATGAGACTGATGAGACAATTGTGACAGCAGACCAAATACTGAGAGACAGAATTACCTCAATATTAGGCTAAGAATGGTATTATGCAATTTTGGGTGGGTACATGCCTGTTGCCAGTGCCAGCACAGGAGACCACTGCCAATGGGCATAGACTTGGCCAATCCTGAAATTCATTACAGCCTGTGACAACATGTGAAATCTATCTAATAAGTTTGGCTCCCGTTTCAAAGATGAAATGCCACTTTTTTTTTTTTTTAATGTATGGTTCTCCAAACTCTTTTCTTATGAGAAGCCTCTGAAATTAGTGGATCAGTTCACTTACCTTGGTAGCAATATCGCATCTACTGAAAATAATGTCAACTTACACCCAGTAAAGCATAAACTGGTATTGACAGGTTATAAACTATATAAAGATCTGATCTCAATAAAATATAACAGGAATTCTTCCAAACTGTAGCCATGTAAGTACTACTGTATAGCTGCACCACTTGGACACTAACAAAATCCTTGGAGGAAAGGCTAGATGGGAACTATATTAGAATGTGGTTTGTTTCTTTTTAATAGCATATCAACCTTCACGGGCTGGTTGGTTGGTTGGGTTTTATGGCATATCAACTTTTGCAGGTTATCTAATGCCAAATCCATTTTTATATAAATAATCAGTTCTATTTCAAACAGTTCAGTTTAGCATGAGTACACAGTTTAATTGACAAAAACATTTCTATTTTAAGCTATTCAATTTAGTCAAACAATTCTAATTCAACCAATTCAGTTTAGTATAAGTATAGATTTTGTTTACACAGTTAAATGTCAAAACAGTTCTATTTAAAAAAATCCAGTTTAGCATAAGTATGCAGTTTAAATGTAAGTACACAGTTTAATTGTCAAAAACCTTTCTATTTCAAGCTCTTCAATTTCGTCAGCTCTATTTCAAACAATTTAGTTTAGCATAAGTATGCAGTTTAGTGTCCTATCCATGACACTCGTTGAGGGGGGGGTCTCACCCCTCTGCAGAGGTGCAGTTGGCGTATTCTATAGCCCCTGCCGACTTGGCAACAACCTCCATGGGTTATTTAATGCCCCCCCATCCTTCTACAAGAACAATAGTGGCGATTATTTAACCCTTAACTTGGGGGTAAGGGGGTTCCTACCTTTTCTACGGGTATTCAGTTTGAAAGTGATCATAATAATACATCTGAAGTTTGAAATTGTATACGACAATATCGCAGCCCAACACTTTAGTCATACCACCATGAAGACTTCCTCTTATACCATCTAGAGGACTTACCGATAGGGATGGATGGTGAGAAAGAGTCAAGAGAATACATGCCTAGATGATAGTGCCCAACCCAGTATATAACAAATGCTTTCTAGCTACAAAAATAAATAAAAGCCAGCAGGTATATCCTCAATTTTCCAGCACCTGTGATTCCAAAATCTATCAAAACAAACAATTTTACAAGAAAATATTTACTAAAAAATATGCGATTATTTTTCAGCTGCTCTTCTTCCTGCTTACAGAATAGCAACAGATAATGGAAGTGCACCAGACTTTTCATTACAAGAGATTCTTTACTAAAGTGAGAAACCTTTCTACCTATGTTTTGAAGTAGAGTAAAGGTGCGTAGGCTGATAATACCAGAAGTTTCAATTGCCACCAATGCCACAATGAACACGTCAGCCAGAGGCAAAGATTTTACGCTGATACCATACAATAATTAATGCATCACCAAGTTTTGTTTCTTCTTCTTTATTTAAAGAGTTCAATCTTCTATTAGATTGATTGATTTTAATGGCATGTTAACCAGTCTAGGGTTATTGTATGCCAAGGGGTTAGGGAATCACATACAATGTGCATTAATATTTTTTTTTTTTTTTTTTTTTAATGTAGGTTCTTAAAGAGTTTTTTTCCCTCCCCATAGTCATATATCAAGCATTCTTATCTAATACAAATAATTTTTAAACATCTGTTAAAGATTTGTTTGACCCATGGAGAAGTCCCCGTGGCATAGGGGTTAAAGTGCAGGACTGCGAAATTGTAGTAAGTAAGCTTGAACTCTAGTCATGCTATGGTATTCACTTTCAGACGAATACTCTTGTAAAAGGCATGAACCCTTTTATCCCTTACCCCAGCTATGGTAGTGGTACTATTTATAGTACCACTGCCATTTTTCTATGAGGATGGTTTTGGCATTAAATAACCCACAAAGGTTGATATGCCATTAAACAAAGAAACCAAACCCATAGATTGATTAAATGATTGATTTTAATGGCATATCAATCAGTCTGGGGTTATTTCATGCCAAAAGGTCAGGGAACCATGAACATTGTATATTTACATTTTTCATGTAGTTGTTTAAGAGCTTTTTGAACAGTTATATATCAAGTATTCTTATCAAATACAAATAATTTGCCAATAGCTCTATTTGATGCATAGATGGGACCCTAACAGATACTACTACTCCAAGTTAGAGTGTACATGGGAATAACAGCAATAATAGAGTACTCCTACCCCTCTCCATAGGGGATACAGTTAGCATACGCTAAAGCCCCACCAATAGAGAACTCTTCTCTAGATCTATACTAGAAAATGCTCATAATTAGTCCGACCATTGGCCTGCACTTTCATGTTCCCTTGGAAGCCATTTACTGAGTCAAAATGAGTTGAGAATTACTAAAAATTAAAGAGAACAAACAAGTTAGTGGAAATTTCAAGTGGCTTCAGGCTATTTTGTCAACAACATAGATGAACTGTTAGCGTAAATCAATACTAGAATGTATATACCCAACTCCTTTGCAGAGGGGTTGATGGGTTTCTTTGTTTAATGGCATATCGACCTTTGTAAGGTTATTTAATGCCAAAGCCATTCTCCTAGAAGAACAGTAGTGGTACTATTTAACCCATAGCTGGGAGGATGAGAGGGTTCATACCTTTCCCAAGGGTATTTGCCCAAAAGTGAACGTAATAGTGCAACTGGAGTTTGAACTCGCTTACTACGATTCCGCAGTCCATCGCTTTAACCATTACACCACAAGGACCCCCCCCCCGCAGAGGGGTTGAATAAATATACTGACACATGATCAATTTTTAAGTGAACTATTGCTGAATTCACTGTTTTCATTTTTTGACTAACCAAAGTTAAAAGAACCCATTCTATCCAGCTATTTAGTAGTAGCCGGGAGAGAAAAGAGATGGATACATGACTTTCCCAAAGGCATTAGCACAAAGGAAAATAAATGCAAAGTCTCGCTCAGGTTTGGTTTGGTTTCTTTGTTTAATGGCATATCAACCTTTGTTGGTTATTTAATGCCAAAGCTATTCTCCTAGAAGAACAGGAGTGGTACTATTTAACCCATAGCTGGGAGGATAAAGGGATTCATACCTTTCCCACCGGTATTTGCCCGAAAGTGAATGTATTAGTGCGACTGGAGTATGAACTCGCTTACTACGATTCCGCAGTCCACCGCTTTAACCATTACACCTCCAGGACCCCCCTCGTTCAAGGTTTAAACTCAGGTTGTCAATTTTATTTTCTATGATGCTAACTATCATGTTAAGTAGGCCTCCATTAATGCGAGTAACAGAACCAAAACTAAGAACTTTTAATAAGAACTAGTGTCAAAGTATACAATATCCGAGCTGGGACCAACAATATTCAGCCCCTTTGCCTTACCTGTTTTAATAAGTTGTGTTTTATGACATATCAAACACTGTAGGTTATTAAATGTCTAATCCAATTTATACATGATTTTTAAATGCATCTTATAGTTAACATTTTTTAAACAAACCAGAGCTCATTTGTTTGCACACAGTTAAATGGTTTCAAGCATTCCTATAGTGTGCAAAAAATTAAATGGTTTCATGTATTGTTATTGTTTGCACACAGTTAAATGGTTTTAAGTATTGCTATCTAACACAAATAATTCCATTTGTCAGAGTTAAAATGATTTCAAGCATTGCTATGTAATACTAATTCAATTTAACATTAGTCATTTGTTTGCACACAGTTAAATGGTTTCAAGTACAGAAAATGATAGAATATTTCTATTTGATCCATAGTTGGGGCCCTAACAGGTACTACGACTCTGGGTCAGAGTGGAGATGAGAGTAATGATAATGAAGGGGTACTCCACATTCTCCAAAGCCCTAGGCCTGGAGCTTCATTATCAGATGATTTAGTGTCATGTCCAGGACAAATAGGGGAGGGGGTCTTACACTTCTACAGAAATGAAGTCAGCGTATTCTACAGCCCCCACCAACAAGGCTGTTAGTCAAGAGTTTGTTGAAGCAAACAGTTGATTTCCATCTATGACCCAACTAGCTCTCCAGATGTGCGGTCTGGTTAATGTTATGTGAAGACTGTGAGAGGTCAAGTGCACACTAAAAGCAGTATGGGATCCTGACAAAGAATGAAACAATGAGAAGTGACTGATGCCGGTAAGTGATGGTAGGTTTGTTGGGTTTTATGGCATATCAACCTTTGTAGGTTATTTAACGCCAAATCCATTTTTATGTAAATAATTTATTCTATTTAAAACAATTCAGTTTAGCATAAGTACACAGTTTAATTGTCAAAAACATTTCTATTTCAAACTATTCAAGCAGTTATATGTAACAATTCAGTTAAGTGTAAATACAGTTTTAATGTCGAAAAACAGTTCTATTTCAAACAATTCAGTTCAGCATAAGCACGCAGTTTAAATGTAAGTACGGTTTAATTGTCAAAAACATTTCTATTTCAAGCTATTCAGTTTGCTCAAACAATTCAGTTTAGCATAAGTATGTTGTTAGTTCTATTTAACCCATAGATAGGGCCCTATCAGGTGCTACTACTCCGGGCCAGAGTGGACCTGGGAGCAATGGCAATGAAGGGGTACTCCGCATTCCCCAAAGCCCCAGCATTACTGGACCCTCACCATCAGATTATTTAGTGTCATATCCAGGACACTCGTTGGGGGGGGGGCGGTCTTACCCCTCTGCAGAGAAGCAGTCAGTGTATTCTACTGACCCAGCCGACTGGGCAAGCCGGTGAGTGACAACTACAGCCGACAAGAAATCGGTGAGAAGTAACCACTAGCAAAGTGAACAAGATGATTATAGAAAAGTAGTCTGACCCCCTTTCTGAAACAGGTTGAGAATTTTTATCCTTTCCCCAAGAGTATGCACACACCCCTGTTAAGTGACCATATAGTATAACTAACCTCTAGGGTGGTAGTTATATCAACTTTTGGGTAGCACTTTGTAATTAATATAAAGAGCAATTAAGAATCGGTAATTAATTTGTGTTCAGAGGTAAAGAGACTCCTCCCACTAAAAAGAGAACAGAAAACAAATAATCAACTCTTCTTGTACTGAAAGGAATTAAATGTATGAATAAACAGCATATACCTTAAATTCATCAGTAGTAAATTAGATTCATGACCTAATCAGTTTTACATTGAAAAAAATTATTTATTCTGGTATGAGATTATATAATTAGCATAAGAAAGATTACCCAATGTTGGTCAGGCTAATATAAACCGCCAACAAAAGATTTCATTAACTTTTATTAGCTAATTTTATCCATTCTACAATAAACAAGGTACTTAATTACTATTGAAATAGAAAGAAAACTGATACAGAAATAAAAAGGTTTAATTTTAAGTGTTTTGTTTATCATTGTCTTTTTTACTTTACCTAAAATAAAAATGGATATTCTTTTCCTGACCATCAACTACAGAATGTCTTCTCCATCCTTTTTCTGTCTAGTGGACTTGCCTATTATGATGATTAATAGGGATGGATGGCAAGAGAGAGCCAAAGGAATCTGTACTGTCAGTATGCCTTGACGATGAAGCTAGCTATGGTAACAAACGAAAATCTCAAAATTTATGTTAAGAGAACAGGTTCTAGGTTTCTTTGTTTAATGGCATATCAACCTTTGTGGGTTATTTAATGCCAAAGCCATCCTTCTAGAAGAACAGTGATGGCGCTATTTAACCCATAGCTGGGAGGATAAGGGGGTTCATACCTTTCCCAAGGGTATTTGTCCGAAAGTGAACGTAATAGCACGACTGGAGTTTGAACTCGCGTGCTACAATTTCACAGACCATCGCTTTAACCATTACACCACGGGGACAGCCCCATTAAGAGGACAGTCCATGATCATACTGATACTTCTATTAAGAAAGAAATGAGGGATTCTAATTAGCAATTCATAATTATCAACATGATATTGAAAATTTACATGATAAAAAAAACAAAAAAAAAAACATATCAATTGTAAGGGCAAGCCCGACAAAGTCATCATTCAGTTGAGACTGGACTGGAAATTGTTTTATTCTCTAAGCAATTCTGCTGGCAGGGCTTAGAATACACTGACTGTATTCCCTGCAAAGAGTAAGATCCCCCCCCCCATCTTCCAAAAAAGGGTGTGCTGAATATGACACCAAACTACATCTGATGGTGAGGCTCTAATTCTGTAGAGTGTGGAATACTTCTTTTCATTACTCCCAGGCCCACTATGACCCTGGGTGATAGTACTTGTTAAGAGCCTATCAGATACAGTTTAGTGTTATACCCAAAACACCACTGTTTTTTTTTGGGGGGGTAACCCCCTCTGTAGGGGATACAGAATATTCTAAGACTTGTTAACAAGGCTTAATTTACAGGGGTAGATTGCTCTCCCTCAATCATTGTTTAGAAAAATACCTTGTATCAATTAATTCTTTCTTGAGATGTTAGTGGTTTTTCATATGCTGCCAGATCTTGTATTGAATTCATGACCACAAGGTAAATACCAAAATTATTTGTGTATAACAAGCACCCAAAAATTTGGACGAAATCCTTAAAAAAAAAAAAATCTTCATAATGTACACTGAATTTTTTGAATTCGTAGCAGGTAAATTTAACGTTTGATTTTTTATCCAGGTTGTATAAAAATTCATACAGTTTAGTGGGTAGAGTGTTTGCCTAATGGTCCAGGAGACATGGGTTCAATCCCAGGTCACGTCATACCAAAGACTTTAAAAAGGGTACTTGATACCTCCTTGCTTAACATTCACCAATATAAGGTACGTATCAAGGGTTAAGTGGAGCAATCCAGGGAAAGGAGTAGCACCCTCCCCTACACCTCAGTGTAGTAGCTATTGAAAAAGGAGCCTTCAGGTTGCCCTCAACTACGGTCACCAACTTTACTTACTAACATTTTGAAAAACCATTCATGTCGTATTAAGAGCAAATCCATCGACATGTTCACACAAAAATGCAACAAGTTTGGGTGGGGGGAATAAGCTCAAACAAGGAGAAAGAAAATTATAAACAAATACACGTTCCAGTAGATATTTTCTCTGTAACAGCAGAAAACAAGTGTTTGTTACACATGAATTTAGATCATAAATATGAAAGACTTATATTTGGTTATAACATCCTGAATATGGTGACAGCGGGATAAAAAACTGATATTTAGTTCTTGCATACGATACATATCCCCAAAATTTTGGGCTTAAAAATGTGGCGGGGGAAAAAAAGTATGTTATATGTGAATAATTACTATGGATAGAATTTAAGCAATGTTTCTATCCACTACACAACTATACCATTGGATAATTTAATGGTGATAACTTGGAGCCATTAATAGTGAACTAACACATGATGAAAGGAAAACGTACTGGTTCTATGAAACAGAGGAACAAAAGAGAAAGGGGGCAACAAAAATAAGAAATGGAATGAAGAAAAAAAAAAAATTAAAGTAAAGAAAAATTACAAACAAAATTATAAGCAAAAAACAGCTACAAAATGAAAGCTCTATATATATATATATATATATATATATATATATACACACACACAAAATATTTATAAGCACACACACCCTGAATGGGGGGGGCTTTGAGCTCTCTAGTGAGAGAATTAACAGTTGCCACTTGTGTAATGTAAAGTTCTTTGAATGAATTGAGCTCTTGGTAGCTGTCAAACGTATATATGTAAACAAAACAAAAGTGAAACACGCATTTAAATCCCATTGCTTATGTCAAGTTTCCTCATGGCTATACAATAGAACCTCCGGCTGGCGTAAAAGTCAGCCGATTTCAATCCCAGCTTTGAGAAACTTGCATGTCTAGTCACACTAAAGAGTTATGATACAATGGAACAGTCCGTCTGTGGATATATATATATATATATATATATATATATATATATATATATATATATATATATATACACACACACACACATATATATATATATTACCCCCCAACACACAGATATATACATCCCTACACACACACACGAGAATGAATTAATAAAATCTGATTATGGTGAAGAATTATACATTTTTGTCATTTCTACTTCTTCAACTTCTTTCAATGTAAATATCTTTAAATAAATTGAACTATGTTGAATAGACAATCCTGAATTGTTTAAAGACAGATGAGATGAAGAAGCAAGTCAACTGCATGAGCAACTTTCAGGCTCTGTGGCTTATCAGCAGGGTGTGGTACAACAACATTGAAGCATACACTGTATTTCACTGTTTGTCGATCAGGTCAATAGAAGGCAAGAAAATTAACTTCCTATTTTCACTGTTCATTTCAGTTGTACAAAATATCCACTCAACAAAATACATAGATATCCGATTGAAATAAGAGAAATAGAGATATCAACATAATTTATAGAAACGGGCAAAGATAATGATATCTTCTTGGCTAGTTTATATGATAGAATCAAAACAAGATAAACAGTAAGTTAGAAAAAGAATGCCTGTGAGTGTGTGTGTGTATATATATATATATATATATACACACACACACACACTACAGTGTGTGCGTGTATGTATGAACATATATATTATACTGAGTGTGTGAGAGTATATATTATAGAGTCGGTTGGTGCTTTATGGCATGTTAACCCTTGTGGGTTATTTAATACCAAATCCTGTTTTATATATATATATATATATATATATATAAAGTTGTTGTAAGTGAATAGTTAGTATGTAACCATCTTTAAATAGTTCATTTGTTAGCACACTGTTAAATGGCTTTAAGTACTACTATCAAACACAAGTGATTCTATTTAATATTAATCATTTTTATTAATCAAGTTTTTCTATTTATCAAGTATTCCTATCTAATACAAACAACTTGAACATAGCTGAATGACTTCAATTAATCGATAATAATTCTTAGTAAATGATTGAACAGTTCTATATAACCCATAGTTGAGACCGTAACAGGTACTACCAATCCTGGTCAGAGTAGACCCCAGGAGTAATGGTAAAGAAGGGGTTCTCCACATACATGTGTACGAGTATACATATATTTCATAAAGAAAAGGATTTGAAAAACAGAGTTAAATCCTGGATGAGGCCGTTTGCCTAATTACACTAATACCTTTCAGAAAGGTATGAATCTATCTTTTCTGCCCTAGCTATGGGTGAAATATTAGTCCAGAATGGGTTCTTTAACCTTTGTAGGGTAACCAATCTAAGAGAAGGAGAAACTGAATACAAAACATGAGCAGCAGTGTTCAGGAGAATTTGTGAGATATTCTGCTATCAGCTTATACAGTAACTATAGCTGGCTCTAAACAAATGATCACCACTAAAAACAAAATCACTTGTGTCAGTAGTCCAATGGTTCAAATGATAACTCAGCTGATGGGCACATTCAAACCATTAAGATCAACAAGCAAGTCCATTATATATATATATATATATATATATATATATATACATGAAGTGCTATGTCATCGGTGTAGTCCGCGTCCATGAGTCATTGTGCGGGGTACCTTCTGCTTCTTTCCTTTGTTATCTTGAAACTGTTTTCTTTCATTTTATCAATAGATGTTTTAAACACGTAGTCTAGACAGATGATAAGGAGGTATGGGGCTAATGTGTCTCCTTGTAGTACACATGCTACAATGTCGAAGTAGTCTGTGTCTCCATCCAGGGAATAGACTTTTACTTTTGTGTTTCTATATAGAATCATTATGGCTGCGACAGTTTCTTTTGGTAGGTTGTAGGAGAGTAGAATTTGCTCCGTCTTTCCTCTGTGAATGGATGCACTATATGGACGCTAACAAAACATATGAAGAAAAAGCTTGACGGCAGTTATACAAGAATGCTGCAAGGAATATTGAACAAGTCATAGGGGCAGCACCCCACAAAGCAGCAGCTGTACAGCCCCTTACCATCCATCACGAAAACTATCAAAGTTAGACAAACCAGACATACGGGACACTGCTGGAGAAGTAGGAACAAACTCATAAGTGATGTACTCCTGTGGACTCCTTCACATGGACAAGCAAAGGCAGGACAACTGGCTAGAACCTACATACAACTGCTGATATGGGATGTAGCCCTGAAGACCTGCTGGAAGCAATGGACGATAGAAAAGGGTGGCAAGAAAGTGTCAGAGATATCCATGCTGATGGCGCAATACGATGATTATATGAAAACACAATGAGTGTTGTCTGATGTAAAGTTATATGGTTTTTAAGTAACTAATCATAATGCTGAATAAACAAAGACAGCTTCAACTAACTTAATACAAACAATTTACTTAGTCATATGGTATCAAGTATTCCTATCTAATACAAATAACTTTCAAACAAATCTATGTGACACTAACAGGTACTCCAACTCCAACTCAGTGTGAACTCGCTCCCCCTACTGCAAGAGTTAAAGTTGGCATGTTATAAGTCCGTTCTGACAGGACTAAATGACATCAGTCATTAACAATGAAATGCCAAGCTAATTACATTGCTTAATACAACCTAATGAAAACAAGGAACCTAATAAAGCATGACTATATATATATCACATACATCATGGGTGGTGTCTTACCCCACTGAAAGAGGTTTAGTTAGCACATTCTAACCCCCCCCCAAACTGGGTGGGAAGATAAAGTGATGTTAACACGAAAATTCATAGAAAACAACATTTACTATGGTCATAGACTAGTACAAAAAGAAAGGAAAAAAAAATTATATATATATATGACCAAAAACATTTGAATGATTTCTATTAAGGTTTCACTTATTCTCAGCAAGAAATTTAAGTCAATAATTCCAAATACCAGTAATTGAAAGCAATAGTTGATTGTGTGACGGCAAATTGACTAAAATCCCAAAACGGGACTTTATTTTCGCACGTGTGAAGACGGGGCAGGTTGGCACTTGATCCCCTATAGAATATGTCTTCGTTCAGAGTTTTTCTCTCGGGCATTTAAGAACTGGCATATTACGTGAGGGATCAATTTAGAGCCAGACTGACCGCCGCTGGCAAAGGGGTTCCAAATTTCACACTATCACACACCCACCAGGCCGCTAAACTTCCTTCCCCTCGACAATGGAAGATAATGAGCCTATAGGTTTTAGTCGTAATAATATTATATTGTAGTAGTCGGCAACTTCGGTTTCCCGTGTGATATTTTAGGAATTAATAGGACAATTCTAAGCAAGATAACATAAGGCGAATAGAAGCTAAAAAGGAAATGTGACAACAACAAATTCGTAGTAGAATGGCAAAGAACAACATAGACCACATGGTAACATAAAAATACATGAATTCCTTTACTACAGTTATATACACTTTCAAAGTGTCAAAACATATAATAATTAGACAGTCCACGAATATAAATGTCTTTTCTTGACTTTTGTCTTTCTTCAAATTGAGAGAGAGAGAGAGTGGTATACAAAATTTGGGTATAAAGGAAAATGGCCCCAAAGTTACTTATCTTATTTCTCGACGGGGTTCCACTGGAGAATCTTTCCTCTTTCACGGGCTAATAGACTTTGTTCTATTTTTTTACACTGGCTTGAAGAACCTGGGGTCCCTCTTGTCTCAGTAATTCTTTTGTCTTCAACCCGGAGTAAAATGGCTATGATTCGTCTGCCCGCTACGAACCCTGCTCAAAAACTGGCTTTCTTATTATTTACTTCCACTGAGGGGAGGGAGTCCCCACTTCCGTTTTGGGGTCCCAGCCAATCATTTGGCTTCTCTCTCCCTCCCAGTGTCCGGCGACCTGGGTAAGGTCACCAAGTACCAACATCTGTTTATCCCCTCTGTGACCTACATTCTTCCTTAAAGGTCACTTTTTTGACGGCTAGGTACTGTTAATTTCAACGGGAGGATAGTAATTTTATCTCCCTCCTCCCAGTGGGATATCACGTGACAATTGGCTTATTTAAAAAAAAAATTTTTTTAAATTAAGAAAATCAGAAAGCATTAGTTTTCTTTCATATGAGATTACTTGGTTTAATTTAACAGGAAGCAGCAACTTAATGTGTTATGAGTATCAAATATAAAATCCAGACTAGATTGAAAAGATCACTGGTATAAAACTGAAATAGGAGAAAAGGAAACAAAAATACAAGGTTGAATCAAAACTTTTGCAATATTTTGGCATGTGCATCTTGGGTTTAGTTTTATGGCATATCAAACTTTGTAGGTTATTTAATGCCAAATCCATTTTTTTTTTTACATAGAAGCCATTCTATTTCAAGCAATTCAGTTTAGCATAAGTACACTGTTTAGTTCTATTTGACCCATAGATAGGACTCTATCAGATGATACCATTCCAGGTCAGAGTACACCTAGAAGTGATAGCAATAAAGAGGTACTCCACATTCCCCAAACCTCCAGCATTACCGGAGCCTCACCATCAGATTGTTTAGTGTCATAAACAGGACACTCATTGGGGGAGTCTTACCCCTGTGCAGAGATGCAATTGGTGTATTCTGCAATCCCAGCCGACTGGGCCACATGACACCCGTTGGAGAAGTCTTACCCCCTGTGCAGAGATGCAGTCAGTGTATTCTGCAACTCCAAAAATTGTAGATTCTGAGGCAGTGCTCTTAGCCATAGAGGCAAATCCAACAGGTAGCATTCAGACAGTATTAGACAAGTTTAGCATCTTAGATTCCCATGTGGTTCATCACCCTCATAATATCGGCAAAACCAACCAGAGCTGCCAAATTGTACCTCACATACCACCAAAATATTGCAAAACTTTTGACTCACTCTAGTAAATAAAAACAACACATCTCATTAATTTTTTCTTTCTTTAAAGACAGGGAAAATTCTGGCAAAGAAATATTTAGATACATCAATAAGTCTCTAACCAAATGATGAAAAGAATTCATTTCAAACAAATATTTTTCAATAAAATCACCTTACTAGTCAATGCATTTATCTCAGAGGTGAATATTAACTACATGAATTAAACATACGGTGAATACTTCAGATCAAAATCCAGTTAAATCTATAAATCAAGAAGTAGATATCACTCCACCTTTGGGGTTATATAACAACTCTACATCTAAAAAAAAAAAAAAAAAAAAAAAAACAACATTCCTGCCCTACAATTGAATTTCAAAAAATTCTTACTGATAACACAACAATATTAGAGCAACAAAATAACTAAGATTACAGATTCTTGAAGCTCTACACATTAGAAATAAATGTGCTAACCTCAATAAAATTAATTTCGAATCCAGTGTAAATGTACTCAAATGTCTTTAGCTACTGTTGCCATTTATAGAACCAAGCTTAAAAAACAAATGCTACAATATAACACCAGTATAAATAACATTTAATGCTTAATACTCGCAAAGGTTGTATGGTTATAGCAATATACCACCCCACCGATGATGGCCTATGATGAGTCCGAAAATACTTGAGAACAAATTAACTACAGAAAATTTATTAGGCAATTCCAGCCGGATATTATAACATCCATACAGCAACTTGAATGCATCAAAACAAAAAATATGTTGACAAGACACCTATACTATTTAACCAAACATGTCTCAATGAAGAAATGCTACCCAAAAAAACACCCATTATATATATATATTATATATATATATATATATATATATACACACACACACACCCCTCATAATGGAGATTATGTGTCTGGCTGTAACTAAAACTATGTCACCACTTACATCACAATTCCCTCAGTTATTTACATCACATTCTTCATGATTTTATTTTTATTTAAATTACAATTAAGAAAATGTTTTATGTTGTAAAAAGTGTGGGCCTTATCTACATACTAATAATGTGCAATCATATTTATAAATACAAATATTTTATTATAGATTGTGGACCCCCTCACATGGACGAGCAAAGGTAGGATGTAGCCTTGAAGACCGACCGGAAGTGATGAACAATAGAGAAGGGTGGCGGGAGAGAGTCAGGGAGACCTGTGCTGATGGCGCAATGATGATGATTATAAATAAGTAAGTAAAGTTGGTGACCATAGTCGAGGGCAACCAGGAGGTTCCCTTTTCAATAGCTACTACATCTGGATTGCTCCACTTAACCCTCAATACGTACCTTATATTGCTGAGTGTTAAGCAAGGAGGTATCAAGTACCATTTTTAAAGTCTTTGGTATGACACAACCTGGGAGTGAACCCAAGTCTCCCGGACCATTGACAAACACTCTACACACTAGATCAACAAATAATCTCATTTATTTATATATACAAATAGTAATTTACAGTATGAACAGAAAGGCTAATTTGCATATTGATCTCCAAAATTCAATTTTAGTATTTGCTTGGTATTATTGATTTCTACTTATTTAGTTTTATCCCAATGAATATAAGCAAAAATTCCATCGATAAATATTAAAGGAAATCCATAAAGAAATAAATACAAATAATTTTATTCTTTACTGTCTAATTTAGTTAAATTGTTAACTTATAAATATTTAGCAATGAAAGCTGGGAGTAATGGGAAGAGTAAGCATTCAAGCTGTTGTTTTCTTTGATTATATCCCCTCTTTTTCAAATAAATTTAATATAATAATCTAATTTTAAATGATATTAAATGCTGTTTTTGTTTTATTTTATTAATTGGGGGGGGGCTTTGACCAATATTAATTAAATATTTACACAAATGAACAAAAACAAGTTGTTAAAATAAATGAATAACTTTTTTGTTAGTCTTCTAATGGATCGAGCCATAGATAATTTCTATTTTAGAATAATATAATCTATACATCAATAATTTAATGATGAATTAATTTCAATCAATAATACATTTGCCATTATTTTGAATCACCTCTTGCTATTTGTCAGGTAGTTTGTTGATTCCTCCCAAGTAAAATTCAACTGGTTTTGAGCTCAAGAAATTTTCCAAAAACATTTTTACTTGATCTTCTAGAAAAAATCTTTTCTCATTCAGAACATTTTGTAGAGAATGAAAAAGATGGAAATCACTTGGTGTAAGGTCTGGTGAATATAGCGGATGGGGTAGAACAGACCAGTTTAAATACAACATTTTTTCCTGCATCATTCTTGCTGAATGTAGCCTTGTGTTATATCATAGAGAAGCACGTTTTTCCTATTGATGAGTGTGGAGAATTTTCTTAGATTTCCATGCATACATTGCAGCTGTTGAAAGTGTAAGTCTGTATTGCAAGTCTGATTAAAGTTTAAAAACCCCCCAAAAAATATTTCAGCAGTGATACTACCATACACACGGCATAGCTTTTCTTTTGAGAAGCTCCACTTTGGGGTAGGCTGCAGAGATGCATTCTTATCAATCCACTCCCTTTTGCCTTGAACACTGTCAAAAAGACCCATTTTTCATCACTTGTAATGATATTCTTGAGTAACAGGTCATTTCATTGGCTTGAAAGAGGACTTGCCACAACAGATATGCAATCTTCCTTATTCTTCTAAGAGTATGAGGAACCCTAATGCCCAGCTTACCCATTTTTCCCTTTTATTTTCAAGTGGTGGCATATCGTAGATTGTGATGTATTGTAGTCAAATGTTAATTCTCAGGTACTTCTGTGCAGATTTGTGATGACACCCCTGCCGGCCAACCCCCGACTATCTCAGCTTTCTTAAACCACTAATGGCCATTAGATCAGATCGTCTAGTGGTTTCTCTTACCTCCAACCAGGGGCATTACATATTTCTTTATAGATACGCAAAACACAACCAAGAGGTTGGAAGGAAAGAACAAACAAACTAATACAGACTTGGGTCAGCTCCAAGCACAAGAAGGGGGAAATCAATGTGACATTCTGTGCAACTCTCTGTGCTTTTGCAGACTATCATGGGCATGTATTTTGCGCAAAACTTCCACAAAAGCCACTAGCCATGCTGACTACTGTTGACAGTGTCCTTCTCTTCTTAACTGCTCCCTCAAGCCGACTGATCTCTTCTGCCTTACTTTGTCAATTGGCTCTCTCAGTCTTCTCTGGGACCTTCTTTCCCTCCTCCCCTTCTGGTCTCGCAGGAGATCTCACCCTCAGGCCCTTTATGTGGGTTTCACGCCCAAAACAGACAAAGAGATCGTCTGAGTGGCACCAACACAAACAGAAACAAATTGCTACGCATCGTGTCACAGATTGTATTCTACAAATTCTCTTAAAGCAGCTAGCTTTAGGTCTAATGAGTATCCGAGTCTGGGTTCCTCTCTCAATGACGTCTAGCCAAAACAAAACTCCGAAAACCAGTTTCAGAAATGATGGTCAGTAATGACACCTTAACTATAAACACAACAAATTTTCTTAGTTGTTTCTGTAGTGTTTTTGTTATTGCTAAACTCTCACATTACCTATCAAATATTTACTTTCAGTTCTTCTATTTCTGGGTCCTGAGATCATAGATCAAATTAGGATGTACACTCTTTCACTACTGAAATAAGAATGACTGATGAAACCACTTAATAATCAGATAATTTTTAGTTGTGTTTAAAACAGACGTTTGAAACACATAGATACAAGTTGCTTTTAAAAGCTAGATATTATGAGCATATATACCTAAGTTATTACCAGACATTGGCATGTCACCACGTGTTCACCAATGGCCCGGGAGACCTGGGTTCAATCCCAGGTCAAGTCATACCAAAGACTTAAAAAATGGTACTTGATGCCACTTTGCTTAACACTCAGCATTATAAAGTAGGGTTCAAGGGTAAAGTGGAGCAATCCAGGGAAAGAAGTAGTGCCCTCCACTACACCTTGGTGTAGTAGCTATCAAAAAGAAAAAAAAGTTAAGATACTGAATTTTTTTACAAAATTTTGTTTATTATTTATGATATCTTGATATATTATATACACCAGTGTTATAAATAGTAAACAAACTTAAGTAAAAAAATTTTAATTATTTTAACTAATAGCCCCTTTTTTCTTTTTTTTAAAGGTATAGGCTATACAAAGACACTTTGAATCAAAGTTACAGCAAAATTTGGTCTGGAAAAAAAGTAAGCTCAGACATTTCAAAAACATATCCTGTATAATGAATGACCTATTGTTTTTAAAGTAAAAAGTGATCTTAAAAGACATTGCTTATATATATATATATATATATATATATATATATATATACACACACAAACATAACTAAAATAAGAATTGTGTGATGGACAATAGGGACAGAGAGAGAGACAGGAAAATCCGTGCTATCAACACAACTTGATGATCATGAAGTAGAGATATTATAAGTAACTACAAATAAATAAGAAAAAAATACTCAATAAATAGAATTTAATTGGTATTTCTTGAGAAACCATAAGATTGTTGGGAGAATACTGTCTGGTTTTAGTATCAATGATTTAAATTGTTCTAACATATTTTAATATAAAAAAAAATTTACATTCCAAATAATTAAAGTAAGCAAGTAAAGTTGGCGACCATAGTCGAGGGTAACCCGAAGGCTCCCTTTTTTGATAGCTACTACACCAATGTGTAGGGGAGGGCGCTACTCCTTCCCTGGATAGCTCTACTTTAACCTTGATCCGTACCTTATAATATTGAGTGTTAAGCAAGGAGGCATCAAGTACCATTTTTTGAGTCTTTGGTATGACTCGACCTGGGATTGAACCCAGGTCTCCCGGGCCATTGGCGAACACTCTAACCCCTAGGCCAATGTCCGGTATAATTAAAGTAATCTTTATTAATTTTCTATCACTTCTTTCAGGATTTGATTTTGAAGGTTATATGTCCATAATCATGAACATGAAAAAAGAAGTTTGGTTTGGTTTTATGGCACATCAACCATTGTAGGTTATTCAATGCCAAATCCATTTTATACATATAAACAGTTCCATTTCAAACAATTGAGTTTAGTACAAGCACAGCTCTCCACCTACACACAGGTAAATGCCAAAACATCTCAAACAATTCAGTTAAACATACAAAAACAGTTCCAATTCAAACAATTCAGTTTAGCATAAGTATGCAGTTTAAATGTCAAAACAGTCCCATCTCAACCAACACAGTGTAGTTCTATTTGACCCATAGATAGGACCCTATCAGGTGCTACCAATCCAGGTCAGAGTGAACCTAGGAGTGATGGCAATGAAGAGGTACTCCACATTCCCCAAAGCTACAGCATTACTGGAACCCCACCATCAGATTGTTTAGTGTCATATCCAGGACACTTGTTGAGGGGGTCTTACCCCTCTACAGAGAAGCAGTCGATGTATTCTACAGCCCCAGCCGACTGGGCAAGAAAAAAGAAGTGATGCATTTACTTTTCAAGCTTGGTCATAATTTTGTTTCATGTCAGTGCATGGCCACATGTTACCAGGATGATACTGCAGAAGCTTAACTTTGGATATCAGACTTTGACACATCCATCATATTCTCCTGATCTCTCAACCACTGACTACCATTTATTTATGCTAAAAAACATTTTGTTCCAAAGAAGTAAAAACTGCATTTAAAGACTTCTTTGCATCAAGAAATTTTATCATACAGGCATAAATGACCTTTTAGGTGAAAGAGCAGTTCAACATGAAACTGCCTGAAGAAGGCCAAAAGACATATCGACCAAAACATTTGTAATAATATTTTCATTTTTTAAATTTTTTTTTATGATAGCAGAAATGCATAAGTGTTCAGGGATTATATTTTAACTGATTAAAAAGGTTTAAATTCATTAATTAAGAATTTATTCTAAAACTGGATAGTATTTTCCAAACACCTTAACGATTTTGGTGATCAAAAACACAAACTCAACATAAATTACTAAAGCACTAACGAGCTAATGTTTCAATCTTTGATAAATTGTAGGTGATATTAAACAGTAAGTCGTTTTATTTCAGTTAGGTTATTACATCTCAGTGTAGTAGCTATTGAAAAGAGAGCCTTTAGGTCACCCTCAACTACAGTCACCAACTTTACTTATTTGGCTTAATGGTATATTAACCCTTGGTAGTTATTTAATACCAGATCATTTTTATATACGATTTATAAGTGAATTATTTGTAGGTAACATTATTTTTAAATAAGCAACAGCTGATTTGTTTGCACACAGTTAAAAAGTTTCAAGTATAGTAAATGATTAAATAGTCCTATCTAACCCACAGATGGGACCCGAACAGGTACTACCACTCTAGGTCAGAGTTGAACTGGGAGTAATGGCAGTGAAGAGGTACTCCACATTCCCCAAAGCTCCATAACAGGAGCCTAACCATCAGATATTTTAGTGTCATATCCAGGACATTAACAGAAAAGGAGTTGTCTTACACCTCTGCAGAGATGCAGATGGCATTTTTAACTCCCTTAGGTGACTGGCCGACTTTATTTCAAGGTGCAGAAAAAAAAAAGTTTGAACCAAATACTTTGAATGGTATGCAAATTAATTCATCATATCCAGTGACTACTTAAAATAATCCTCTGTTATTGTCAAGAAAAGTCAATAAAAATGCTTCACTGATTTTTTTTTTTAACCAATGACCTTTCAAAGAGTTTCAAGCAATTCCATAAATTAGCAAAATCAATACAGTTTTATTTTTATAGTAAAATCTTCTTTCCTCACTTAAAAAAATCTACTTGAATATAAACAAACCAGATTGATTTTAAAGGTATGACATCCTGTCTAGGGTAATTTTATGCCTAAAGTATAGAGAATTCTATTCATTGTATGTTTTTTTGTTTTTTTTGAGTAATTTTTAAGGGTTTTTTCGCATATGATCCTATCAAATACGATTAATTTTCAAAAAAAAATCTATTTGACCCAAAAAAGGGACCCTAACAGGTCCTACTATTCCCGGTTAGAAGGTGGTTTGATTTGTTTAATGGCATATCAACCTCCATGGGTTTTTTAATACTAAAGCAATCTTTATAGAAGGACAGCAGTGATACAATTTAGCCCAGGATAATGGGGTTCATGCCTTTCCCAAAGGTATTAGTCCAAAAGTGAACAAAATAATGCATCTGAGGTTTGAGGGTCCAGGTCAGTATGGACCTTGGGATAATAGTAATGAAGCAGCACTCTACACTCCCGCACTGAAGCCTCATCATCAAATGCAATCTAGTATCATATCCAGGACAACACCCAGAGTGAGGGGAATCTCCACTACAGGGTGGGAGATACAGCCAACATATTCTAAGCCTCACCAACAGGACATTTAAACAGACCAGAACTGAAAATAGAGTAAGGTAGGCCAGTTGACATGGGCCTACAATTCTGAAGGAGACCTACTCCCTCAGGTAAGGCAAAAGTGGACCTTTTTAATAAAGAATATTGATATTGTAAAGAGAGTCAAGGAGACAAAGTACGTCTCCTACCTAGTTTGTGCATATTATCAACCTGTATATAAAACACACATTTATATATATATATATATATATATATATATATATATATATATATATATATATATATGTATTAAAATTCAATGCTAAAAGCATCTTTAATTCATAAAATCTTTACAGTCCTCAATACATAAAAATGTAATACAATATATCATCAATTACAAAAAATATATTATGATAGAAAAAAATGTAAAGATCTGGGTAAAGCATGCAACTCCTAGTTGTGAATTTTCACTTTATATAAATACAAAAATTAAATTATAATTATTTTAACATACTTATACAGCTTCAAACTGATAAAATTTGAACCAAATGTTCAAAAATACAATAAATACAAAAACCAAATAAAAGACTATGGTCGCCAACTTTACTTACTAAGATTTCATAGAATTTTGACGAAAAATTTTTTTTTAGTGAGTGATGTTTATCAATTGAAATGTTTTTGTGCAGCTTGTTAGTCCAAAGAAATATTACCATGTAATTTATATTTTCAGCTTGAAGAACTACCTAGAAAACTAATTAATAATGTCTAATTAAATGTTAATAATCATTTTAGCAAAACAATTTGTAAATTTTTTCTCTGGGAACTTTTGGAATTTAACTTAATGCTGATAATTGTGCATTAGTTTTGTGTTAAAACCTCTGGATGAATTAATGGATGAATACATAATTTGAGATTAAACTGTTTAGCTGTTTAACAGAATTGACTAAGAAATTTTTTTCCAATTATTAATATAGATGCACTATGAAAGATTTTTCCAATAAAAATGAATTTACTTATTTTTGCTGTAAAAAAACACATTGGAAGCAATTTTCACATTAAAAATACATTGGAAACGGTTTTTGCTATAAAAATGCATTGGAAACGGTTTTTGCTATAAAAATGCATTTTGTAACAATTTTTACAATAAAAATGCATTTTGTAACAATTTTTACAATAAAAATGCATTTTGTAACAATTTTTACAATAAAAATGCATTAGAAATGGTTCTTAGTATAAAAATGCATTGGAAATCTATATAATTTATATCTCCTTTGGTAAAGAAGTTCTTTCAATTGCAGATAAATTTGACACATGAAATATAATAACTATTATGAGACAGAGGAAGTATTATTTAATAAATACTAGATGACCCATAAACCTTTTGAGTTCCTGATGGAACATCAGTCGATAATAATGATAATTGTGAAGGATTATAATTAACATTCCTCAGTTATCTCCATTTTATCAAGAATTTGGATAATAAAAAACCTATGTTCAACATGAATATAGACCCCCTGCCAAATTATCATTAATAATGGGAGGGAGGGGTAGGTGTATTTAAGGAAATGGGGGGGGGCATGTCAACAAAAATTGAGGTCACTTATTTTTTGAACAGAGATCAATATTCAAGACGAAGCTATTTCTATATTAAATATAAAAATGCAAATATGGTAATCACTACTGTCAGTTTCACATGACAATGAAGGTTTTTCTATTTTCATCTCATTGTATCTCAAGAGAGACAATGACTTCAAAGAGAAAAATGTTTATTACTGCCATGAAAAACCTAATAGTTGTGATTAACATTTTAATAAACACACACTATATATATATATATATATATATATATATAAAATATAGAGTTGAGATACCTTTACCAAGGGTACTGGCGCTATATGAAAGTAAACTACCTCGTCCAAGATTTGAACTTGGGCTATCATGTTCATTTCCAACGTGGATATCCATTACACTATGAGCCATTTGTAGTCATTTACTTCCATATATATATATATATATATATATATATATATATATATATAAGTAAGTAGTAAAGTTAGCGACCATAGTCGAGGGTGACCCGAAGGCTCCCTTTTCGATAGCTACTACACCAAGGTGTAGGGGAGGGCGCTACTCCATTCCCAGGATTGCTCCACTTTACCCTTGAACCGTACCTTATAATGCTGAGTGTTAAGCAAGGTGGTATCAAGTTCCGTTTTTAAAGTCTTTGGTATGACTCGACCTGGGATTGAACCCAGGTCTCCCGGGCCATTGGCGAACACTCTAACCGCTGGGCCACACACACATAGTTATCCACAACCTGTGGCTAGACATATGAGATGCTTCAAGCTGGGATCAAAACCTGGCTGACTTTGTGTCAGTCAGATATCTTACCCCCAGAGCCACATCTCGGCATTAGTGAAGGAATTTTTACATATATCTTTTTACATATACATTATTGGCTACCAGGAGTGCTCAATTCATGAGAAGAGCTATTCCATTTCAATTTATGTGGTAGCCGGCAAATTCCCGACAAGAGTGCTCAACCCACAATATATATTACAAATTAAGAATCTTAGTAATATATAAATAGATACTAGCTAAAAAATGTTGTTCATTTCTATTCTTAATAAATTAATTTCTTATGGTAGGGGAAAAAAAAAAAAAGAAAAAAACAATGGAGGTGCTCGTGCCATAATGGTTAGTGTTGTAAGAAATTGGCACAGCACTTAAATCCTGGATGAGGCTGTTTGCATTTCAGATAGTTCTAATATCTTTGGGGAAGGTATGAATCTAACTAGCTTCCCTCCGTCCAGCTATGAGAAAATAGTTATGCAAACTGGGCTCTTTAACTTTGGTATGGCAACCAATTCCTGCTCACTGCATTTGTGCTGGATGGGGGCTCAAGGTCAATGATGGCTTTGACTGGGTGAAAGTCATTGACAGTATAGCTAGGCACTAGACCAGTCTAGTTCAAGCTATAAGCAGGCATATGTGACGGATTCATATTGCACTTAGTGAGTCCAAGTTCCAGCAAGGTCATCTGGCTCACATAGCACCTAGTGAGCCTATAACTAATAGTCTGACCTCTCCCTTCACTAAAAACCCCACTATAAAAAAAGACCTCATCAAATCCTGTCTGGTTGGTTAGTTTTGTTTTACAGTGTATTAACTTTTGGGGGGTTATTTAATGCTGAATTAAGTTATTTTGATAAAAGTTTCAAACAATTCCATTTAGTATAAGGGACACTGCTGGAGAAGTAGAGATGAACTCATAAGTGACATACTCCTGTGGAGCCCTTCACATGGACGAGTAAAGGCAGGACGGCCAGCTAGAACCTACACACAAACAGTTCTGTGCTGATACAGGATGTAGGCTTGAAGACCAACTGGAAGCGATGGACAATAGAGAAGAGTGGCAGGAGAGGGGTCAAGGAGATCCGTGCTGATGGAGCAACATGATGATAAGTACAGTTTTTTAGTTTACATACAGTTAATTTCAAACAATTCTGTTTAGCATAATCATTCAGTTTAGTTCTATTTGACTGACAGATAGAACCCTAAAGCTCCAGTGTTAGTGGAGCCTCACCATCAGATTGTTTAGTGTCATAATCAAGACACATGGTGGTGGTGAGAAGTCTTACCCCTCTGCAGAGATGCAGTCAGTGTATTCTACAGCCCCAGTCAAATAGGCCATTCTGTCTGGTGGGAAGCAGCAATGAATATTCAGTCTAGGGAAAGGAAAACTGAATTCAAACCTCTGCTTAAAAATTGACCTTGTGTCACATCCTGTTAGTGGTGAATGTATAAAAGCTATAAGGAAGTTTCCCCCCTCACTCCCATATTTGTTGAAAAGCCCTCTTAAATTTGCCGATCAGTGAAAGCTAACCCTTGGCATTAAATGTTATTTGGGAATGGCTTAAGTAAGCAAGTAGCATCATTGTTACACAGTATCCTTGTTGACTTCATACAGTTGACAGATATAAGTAGAACAAAAACCATTTGTATTAAGGACAGATGATAATAGCAAGTTTGGCCTGGCTGCTTGCCTGTCTTACTCGTCATTTAATTGGCATTCAGTATCCAACAGCCACTTCAAAACAGGCACCAACTCGACCATTTAATAATTAATTGTTAAGGCATCTATATTTATAATTGAGAAGAATTTATTTGTCCATCCTCTACAGATAGCTAAATTGTTAAATCATCATTTGGAAAGTTACTGACAACATGGATTTCCTTGACTCTCCGAACATCCATCCCTTTCAGCCACTGCTCATAACAAGTCCTCTACAGTCTCCACACAGAAATGATGAACATAAGTTTTTGCTGGTTGACTTGAAAAATACCGAAGTATGTCTTTCTAAGTGGAGATCAGTCTGGAGGGAGGCTGAAATACATTAATAAGCTGAACCACCTGTTGGACTTCTTTTTTTTTTTTCTTTTCTTTTTTTTTTTTTTTAGGAACTTGTCATTTCTTCATCTCATGTTGATATTTCACAGGGTACATAAAAAAAAATTTTTTTTTAATAAAAAAAAAAAAAAAAAAAAAAAAAAAAAAAATTTTTAAAAAAAGAAAAAAAAGATGCAAACAAGACAAATCCAAAGTGGATATAAAGCAAGGGATTGAATTTCATGTTAAAGTTTTACAATAATCCCAACCAAAATAATTTTTTTTTAGTCTTAACCAAAAAAAAGGTAGATGCAACCTCTATTTCTTAAAACGTAAAAAAATTTCACAGATTAGGAAAAAAAAAAAGCCCCAAAAATTAGATAAAAAAATCCACTAAATGTTTTCCTCCTTTAATAGGTTATACAATTTTAATTTTTTTTTTCAATTGACTGTCCCATGGGGTGTCCTTGACAAGAAGGCTTGGTGTCCATAACAAATATTCTAATGACAACCAAACACTTAACAATCCCTGGTTTTTGAATAGTCTAGTATTTACTAAATATTAGTTCCTCAATCTCATAATAGTAATTATATTTACTGTATCAAATTTACAAACAGGATAAGTGAAAACACTTATTTAATAGAAGAGGTTTTCTATAAATTGAGAATACTCATAGCTTTTTACTCCTGATGAGACTAAAATTTTACATCATTGTACATCTAAGTCTAAAAGTTAGAAATGCTTTTAACTAAATATGTGAAAGCCAAAGCAATAAAGCCTCAAAACTAAGATCAAGCTTTATAACAGTAACACTGATTGGTTTGGTTGGCTTTTATGGCATATCAACCATTGTAGGTTATTAAATGCCAAATCCTCTTTATATATATATATATATATATATATATTAAATATATAGGATTTGGTTTGGTTGGCTTTTACGGCATATCAACCATTGTCGGTTATTTGATGCGAAATCCTCTTTATACATATATATTAAATATATATGATTTGGTTTGGTTGGGTTTTACCGCATATCAATCATTGTAGGTTATTTAATGCCAAGTCCTCTTTATACATATATATTAAATATATATGATTTGGTTTGGTTGGGTTTTATGGGGTATCAACCATTGTAGGTAATTTAATGCCAAATCCTCTTTATACATATATATCAAATATATATGATTTGTAAACATTTTGTATATAATATTCTTAAATGTGCCTGAGCTTCTTTTTGCACACAGTTAAAAAGTTTCAAGTATTGCTATATAACAGTCACAATTTAACATCAGTCATTTGTTTGCCCAGTTCTATTTGATGCATATATAGGAGCCTATCAGGTGCTACCACTCCAGGTCAGAGTGGACCCGAGAGCAATGGCAATGAAGGGGTACTAAAGTCTTGCCATCAGATAGTTTAATGTCATATCCAGGACAATCGTTGGGGAGTCTTACCCCTCTGCAGAGATGCAGTCACTGTATTCTACAGCCCAACAGTCAACCTTTCGTATCATTGATTTTAATAGCATGTCAACCTGTCTAGGGTTGTTTTATGCCTAGGTGAGAAAATTGCATACAATGTACATTTATATTTTTTCATCAAGATAATTTTTCTTGCAAATACTTACATGATATAAAACATTCCTATCTAATACTAATATTTTCTCAATAATTATATGGCTTCAAGTATGTTTGTAAACAGTTACATGCTTTCAAGTCACTAATAATGATAATCCTTAGTGTTATATAACATATGAAATGGATTTTTGGTTCGTTCCTAGTGACACCATGTGATTTGACAAGCTGTCATGCTGTGATGAGTAAACAGGGATATGACAGCACATCAGGGCACTCGGGTACAACAGGTGCGTAACTGGAAGGAGAGCACATGATGAGAACCACACGGTCAGATTTAGACAGAGTGCAGAGAATCACAGTCAAGCGAGGGACATGCAACCGATCAGAGGTGTCTCGGCTTGCAGGGGGGGGAAGCATTGGCACCCCCTAGCTCCCGGAAGAGGATATGGGAAGAAGTCCTCCCTCTTAGTATATGTCTCTCCATCTATCTCTCAACTAACAACAAACTATGGGCCCTTTTCAAGAATAAAATCAGAGATATATTTTTATAAAGAAGAGTTTCATTCGTTCATTGAATTGCGTAAATCATGTATGAGAGTATACAACATTAGTAAACAATTACAACTTCAAGTAACAATTCTTAATACAAATAATTTGCACATAGTTATATGGTATCAAGTATTCTTATCTAATACAAATAATTTTTAACCATATCTATTTGACCCATAGATGGGACCCTAAACAGATACTACTACAACTACCACTCCAAGTAGGTGTGGATCTGGGAGTAATAGGAATGAAGAAGAGCTCTACAGTCCCCAGAACTGGAGCTTCACCATCAGATACAGTTTAGTGTCATACCCAGGATTCACCCCTCCCTCGCCTACTTTTTTGGGGGGAGGGGGAGTCTTATTCCTCTGCAGAAGATACAGTCAGTGTATTCTAAACCTTGCGGACATGGTATTTTGTATCAATAACTGCAGGAGAGAATCACAAAGGAAAACATAAAAAAAGGTTAATGTCAGCCGACAAAAGATCTGTAATATCAACTGGTTTAACAAGATTACTATTGAAAAACTCTATAGAAAGACAGTAGGAATGTGTCCTTTGATCTCAAGATAACAATGATTCAGTCATGTCTCAGAGATGTCCAATAAAAGAATGCTTTCAGTTGAGATGAACCTTAATTGGAAAGAGAGAGAGACAGACAAGCCAAAAACCACGTGGTGAAGGACAGTTATTAAAAAAAACTGAAAGAGAAACCCTTTCCAATTATTTATCATCATCAAGGCATGACAACAGCATGGTTTCCTTTGACTCTTTTGTCATCTGTCCCTATCAGCCATCATTCTTGCTAAGTCCTCCACATGGCATCCAGTGTCCACACTGAACTGATGAAGGTAAGATTTTACTAGTTGGACAATACTGGTGTATCTATGTGTAGAAGTACGTAGGAGAAAGTCACTTATGAGTTCATCCTTACTTGCCCAGGCAGTCTTACTTAGATGGTTTGTAAGACGGGATGTAAGCAGCAGTACAACTGCTGTCTTGTAGACTGCTGCTTCCAGGATCTTTTGAAAACAGTAGTTGCATTCTTTGCATTGAAAACGGGTTTACAATAAAAAATATACTGGTCAAAAATGTATTGCAGATTTGGTAATTCTACAAACAATTCCCAATATAGACAAATTGTAAACGATACGTATCTGATTGACTGATTAATTTCAATGCCACATCAACCCATCTAGGGTTATTTTATCCCCCGAGAAGGGAGCCTTCGGGTCACCCTCGACTACAGTCGCCAACTTTACTTTTACTTATATAGTTGTTTCACAATCTTATCGAGTATAAACAGGTAAGGTTGTTTGGTCTAATGGCATATCAACCCTTGATGGTAATTTAATGCCAATTAGTGAATAGTTGGTAGGTAACTTTATTTATAAATTAACCGGGTCATTGGCCTAATGAGTAGAGTGTTCGACAATGGTCCAGGAGACTGGGGTTCAATCCCAAGGTGAGTCATACCAAAGACTCAAAAAAAAAAAAAAAATGGTACTTGATCCCACCTTGCTTAACACTCAGCATTATAAGGTGGGGATCAAGGGTAAAGTGAAGCAATCCAGGGAAAGGAATAGTGCCCTCCCCTACACCTCGGTGTTGTAGCTATTGAAAAGAGATCCTTTGGGTCACCCTCAACTAAGGGAGACAATTTTATTTATAAATGAGTTAGAGCTCATTTGTTTGCACACAGTTAAAGGGCTTCAAGCATTGCCATTTAACATCAGTAATTCTATTTATCAAGTATTCTTATCTAATGCAAACAAACTTGCACACAGCTGCATAGTTTCAAGTAACTAATAATAATAATCAGCACACGGCTAACGAAGGCATGGACAGCTATCAATAGGCTATCGATCATATGGAAATCAAACCTGACTGATAAAATGAAAAGCAGTTTCTTCCAGGCAGCAGTCGTATCGATACTGCTATATGGATGCACTACTTGGACGCTAACTAAACGGCTGGAGAAGAAACTAGACAGCAATTACACAAGAATGCTGCGAGCAATACTGAACAAGTCCTGGTGGCAACACCTCACAAAGCACCAACTATACGGCCACCTACCTCCTATCACGAAAACAATCCAAGTTAGACGAACCAGACATGCAGGACACTGCTGGAGAAGCAGGGACGAGCTCATAAGTGATGTACTCCTATGGACCCCCACATATGGCAGGGCAAAAGACGACCAGCTCGAACATACATTCAGCAGCTATGTGAGGATAGGGGATGTAGCCCTGAAGACCTACCGGAGGCGATGAACGATAGGGAGAAGTGGCGAGAGAGGGTGAGGGATATCCGTGCTAGTGGCATCACATGATGATGATGAATCCCTAGTAAAAGATTGAATGGTTCTATTTGAGCCATAAATGGGACCCTAACTGATACTATTATTATTACTTTGGGTCAGAGTGAACCCGAGTCATGATGATGAAGAGGTACCCTACGCTTCCCAGAGTTCCAGAATGGGAGCCTCAACATTTGATACACCTAGCATCATACCCAGGACACCCCCTTCGTTTGGTAGGGAAGTCTTAGACTTCTGCAGGGAATAAGGTCAAGATATTCTAAGCCCTGCCAATGCATATCTGTCAGCTTCTCAGATAAAAAATAAATAAATAAATGACAAATAATATCCTATTATAAAATTTTATTTATTAAAATTCTATTTAGACATCAAACATAAGAGTACTCAATACAATAATGCCTTTGTAACGACAATACAATTTCTTATTATTCTATAGCTGTAATCCCCACAGGTGAGACGTGATATTTTTGTGGGGCTTGTTTAGAGACCAAGTTAATAGCCTTTTAGTCTTCCTTCATGTGAATTGCAGGAAAATTTTGAATATGTAAGAATTATATATTAAAGTGGGTATCAGAATTTTAAAAATACCAAAGTGGGGGATGGCTCAAAATCAGTTGGGAACTATTGCTCTACAGTGAGATCAGTTTATTATAATGCCTTTGTAACCACAATACAATTTCTGATTACTCTATAGCGAGACCAGATTGTTTAACTGATAAGCATAAAATTTTTTTTTTTTTTTTTCTCTCTCCATCTCAGTATCATTCCCTTATCACATACGACATTTTCACATAAGTTTGTTATTTACAAAGCTTTGCTTAGTCCAACACACAGGATTTAGGTTGCTTACAACAGCATTACTCAAAGGGGTAATACACATACCAGTGCTGTTACGCAAGTTATAGACTGCCAATAAGTGGAGAAATTCCAGTTTCATATTATCATTATATGTAATGTAAAAATTTGGAGACGCCCATGGTATAAGGGTTATCATCGTAGGAAATGGACACGGCAACTGAAGTTCAAATCCTATTCGAAGCTGTTTGCATTTCAAATAGCACTAATACCCTTTGGTAAAGGTATACATCCGACAATTCTCTCTCCAGCTATAGGTAAATAGTGGAGTAGACTGAGCTCTTTGACATCAATATGGCAACCAGTCTAGGAGAAGGAAAACTCTGAATTCAAACATGTTAAACTGCTTAAAAAATTGACTTTGTCACATCCTGTTTGTGCGGAGGGGTTGGTTATGCAAAAGTGAAAATGCATGAAATCTTTCTATGATTTAATATTATTTTTTTCATAGGCCGTGATACAATACAACATAGAAATATTGGAACTTGATCATAAATCAAATAACAATACAGCACAAATATGGTACCAATCTGTGGTCAATATGCCACATCAGATAGTTTGAAAAGCACTGGCTTACAATACCTGCAGTTATAAAATAGTCACTCATCACAGTACTGAGCAGTGTCATTACTGCTTAACTTAAGTGATTTTGTCATCCATTCAGTAAGATTTAGAATATGCTGTGTCCTAAGTATGACACTAAACTGCATTTAATGCAGTTCGGGAAATCTGGCAAGTGTGGAGTACCTCTTCATTGCCATTACTCCCAGGTCCACTCTGATTTGGAGAGGTAGTAACTGTTTAGGATCCCATCAATAAGTCAAATAGATCCAGTTGAAAATTATTTGTATTAGATAGGAATACTTGATGCTACATAACCGTGTGTGACTTATTGATATTAAGAATAGTTAGTTGAAGCTATAATTGGGTACTAAGGATTATTATATTATTTACCTGACCCCTCCGCTCGGGCAGGATATGACACAAGGTCAATTTTTAAGCCAAGTTTAATAGGTTTGAATTTTCCTTCTCCTAGACTAGTTGCCTCACCAAGGTAGAAGAACCTAGTCTGCCCTACTATTTACCCATAGCTGGAAAGAGAATATTTGGATTCATACCTTTCCCAAGGGTATTGGTGCTATGTGAAATGCAATCAGTCAGGTCCAGGATTTGAAATAGTGTCGCCGAGTCCATATACTGCGACGATAACCATTACACCACAGGCACCTCCATTATTATAAGTTACTTGAAACCATATTCCTGTGTATAAGCAAATGACTTACTAAGTAGAAATGATTACTTGAAACCATACAATAATTAATATTAGATAGGAATACTTGAAACCATACAAATGTGTGCAAAATATTCGTATTGGATAAGAATACTTTATATCATAACTGTAAATTATTTGTATTAGATAAAAAAACTTGAAACTATATAAGTGAACAAATTGTTTGCATTAGATAGGAATACTTGAAACCATATAACTGAGAGTAAAAGAATTAGTATTATTAAAGACAAAAAAAACCCTTGAAGCTAAAACTGTTTACTAAGGATTATTATTAGTTACTTGAAAACATGTAACTGTATGAAAATAAATGACTTATTAAATAGAAATGATTACCTGAAACCATATAATTATTAGTATTAGATTTGATTGATTGATCTTAACCGGCTCTTTGGCTTAGTGGGTAGAGTGTTTGCCAATGGTCCGGGAGACCTGGGTTCAATCCCAGGTCGCGTCATATCAAAAACTTAAAAAATGGTACTTGATACCTCCTTGCTTAATACTCAGCAATATAAGATATGTATCAAGGGTAAAGTGGAGTAATCCAGGAAAAGGAGTAGCACCCTTCCCTACACCTCGGTGTTGTAGCTATTGAAAAGGGAGCCTTCTGGTCACCCTCAACTATGGTTGTCAACTTTATAACAATGGCATGTCAACCTATATAGGGTTATTTTATGCCTCAAGGTTAGAGAATCACATTCATTATATGTTCATAATCACATTTTTTTTGTACAATTCTTTCTGAGGGTTTTTTTGTTTTTTTTAAAAGTCCTATGGAAAATGAATAATTCTTAAATAGATCTATTTGACTTATAAATAGGACTATAACAGGTATTACCACTCTGGGTCAGGGTGGAGCTAGGAGTAATGGGAATGAAGGGGTACTACTCCACACTTCCCAAATCTCCAGAACTGGAGCGTCATCATCAGATGCAGTTTAGTGTCATACACAGATCCATTCTTGGGAGGAGGCTCTTCTCTCTCAGCAGGGAATACAGTGTATTCTAACCTCTGTTGACAGGGCTCAGAATATTCAATAATTAACTGTGTGCAAACAAACTCTTAAGAAACAACTACAAAAAAATATGAATATAATTTAAATGAATTCAATTTCCTAACCTCTAGGCATGAAATAACCCTTGACAGGTTGACATGCTGTTAAAAATCAATAAATCCATCATAAGGTGCTCAAAGCTGGAATTGGAAATTTTCATATTTGAAGGATGATTATATTATTTTACAGACAGTTCCTATTTATACAGAACAACTCAATATATTACTGTAATTAATTTTGCCTTTAATTAAGCCAATCTTAATATCTTGTAGATCAGTGGCTTTTAAACTTTTTGGAGCCAGGACTCCTTTCTATTTCAGGGTTTATAATTTATAAATAAAAATTAAATCTCATTGAGCCTGACATAAATAAAAATGAAATTTATCATATTTCATGGTTTGGTTTAGTGGCATATCAATCATTGGAGGTTATTTAATGTCAAATCCATAGTATTTTATGAAAATAAAATCCAATATTTTCACAGAATAAAGACATTTAATAAGAGGGAAATGCTTACTTTGCTTGGCACAAATTGTCAATTCTTGGTGATTTTTTGACAAAGATACATGCAATTCATTTTGCACAAGACTAGATCTGTATTTGGTCATCATATTGGTCAGTGCTGAAAATGCTGTTTCACATATATATATTGTAGCAAAAGGTAGCAGCATTCTGTCCACCTTTTTGAGACAACAATGGATACTGAGAAACCACATTAAGTCAAGATTTGGGGAGTGGTTACCGTTCAAACCGAATTTTCATTGGTGTATACTAGTAACTAGAAATTTGTGGTTCTATCACTAATCAGATAATATAAATTTTCAAGATACCCTAACAGCATTTGGAGACTCCTGCTGTGGACATTGTAGGCATTCTGTGGTCCACAGACCACAGTTTGAAAACCACTGTTGTAAATGTATAATCCAAATCATCCCCCCTTTGATATTCCTTGTCAATTCACATTCAACTGCGTCTTTGAACACTTATTTTATGGATTATAACAAAAGTCTAATAGAAATGCATATTTTTGCAAATTTTTTCAATATCTGGCTAAGATTCAAGTACTTTTTTTTTCTTTTTTTTTTTCTTTCTTTTTTTTAGGAGAAAAAGTTGTTCGTTTTTTTTTTCCCATGAGAAAAAAATAACTATATTTAAATCTGGCACAAAGCCTAAGTAAAATGGATCAACATTATAATTAACATAAAAAAAAAGTTCTTTTTAAAAGTAACCCTGAAATGACTGAATATTAAAGTTATTTGTTTAAAAAACAAATGTTATAAGGTTATATGAAAAATTTGGTTGAAACAATAAGACCTAACACCCAAATTAAATGATTTATCTTTTGTGGTTAGTTACATATAGAGGAATTACATGATAAAACGAGAAATGATATAAAGAAATTAGTTAAAACACTTTTTAATCTCTGAAAGTTTAATTAATTAATCCTAAGATTTAAAATTTTTTCTAACATGTAGTCTGTAGGGGAACACTACTTATGAGTTCATCTTTATTTCACCACCAGTTCCCAACACATTTTACCCAAATGATTTACGAGACAGTAGGTCAATGTTGTTTTTTACGGTGCTGCTTCCAGGATCACTTAAAAACAAAAAAAAACACCAAAACAGACACACACACACACACACACACACACATCCTTGCATAGTTCCCACTTAGCTTTTTCTTCAAGCATTTCATCAGCGGTCTAAATCGTGCAACCATATGGTGGCACTAACATGACTACAGACAGGAAGAATTCTTATTCTAGTTTATCAGAGAGATCAAATTTCCATGTGGTCAATAACCTGTCAATAAAAGTTTATCTTTTACCTATGTAGATAAGATATTGCTACCAAGGTATAGAAACTGGCCTATTGATTTCAAAGGCTTGAAATTTAATAATGAGATGGTACCATCTTGATTAAGACACATGAACTCTTTTATCCTAGTTCATGTAAAGACTAATTGCTTTTACTGCCAACTCTAGGTTATGCAGTAGAGATTTGGATTGAGTAGGTATATTTGCAATAAGTGCTAGATCATCTGCATAGTCTGTATCATGGCAGCATCACTTATAGAAACAGCAAGATGCTGCATTGAACAAATCCTGGGATGCATCAACCTACAAAACAGCAGCTGTACAACCACTTACCTCCCATCTCACAAACCATCCAAGTAAGACAAACAAAACATGCTGGGCACTGGTAGGGAAATAAGGACAAATTCATAAGAAACGTTTTATGTACTCCTACACATGGACATACCAGTATTGGCTGACCAACAAAAACTTATATTTATCAACTCTGTGCTGACACTGGATGCTGTCTAGGGGAATTGCTGAAAGCAATGGCCAATATGGGACCTAGGGTTAGAGAGATTCAAATGAATGTGATGTCAGCATGCCTTGATATTTAGTATATTTTTAAAAATTCTGATTACACACACAAGCACATGTGTGTGTGGTTGGTTGGTTGGGTTTTATGGCATATCAACCCTTGTAGATCATTTAATGCCAAATTCTGTTATATATATATATATATATATATATATATACACACACACACACACACACACATATATTCAACCAAAGATTTTTAAACGAATACTTAGGTAGGTAAAATTTTCTATAAGCAGGATTTCATTTGTTTGCACAAGATTAACCAGTTTTAATTCGTCATATTTTTTGGTACAACTCTGTCTCTTTATCGAGGACAGAACGTCATCTATTTTGACGTTCTCGAACAGATCGATTAAGCTATTTACTTTGAAAAATCGCTTTCTGATAACAGCGAAAGCTCTGTATTCAATAAGAATGAGTTTAACCATGCAAGTTGTCTGACAGGTCAAACACTGTGGTTGTGGTTCCTGTTTCAGAATAAAAAAGTGAGTAAGCCTTGTATGACCAATTCGCAATCAGGATATAAAGACTGTTCTCTTCTTGGTTTTCTCGATGCTGGTCTCTACTCTCCCAAGGTTGGCTGAATTTGGAAGAGTTTATTGTGGACCTAATTGCTCCATTGTTGTTGCAATTTTGTGTAAAGGAATTTATTGATTGTTGGTTTCATGTCAGTATATGGATTCCTGGATTTATCGAGGTTCAAATCTAAGGCCGATTTGGCTGCCGAGTCTGCTCTTTCATTCCCTCTCACTCCAATGTGGCTTGGGGTCCAGCACATAATTATTTCTTTTCTATTTGAGAGTCTAATCTACTCAACGGTTTAATGATAAAAGGGTTCTGAAATTTTTTATTTCTTAATGATAGCAAGAGAGTGAGTCTGAAAATATTATAAATTTTTTATGCTTATTCTTCGAGATGATGTTGAGAGCTAGATGCGTGCAAGATTAACATAGCAAAAATGGCACACCTTCACCATTGGGTGCCCCTTTCATATGGCCTTGTGCCACATCTAAGCAAAAAGCTTAGTAAATTACCACCTTCACCAGATTATTATAAAAAATAATACACTTAAAATGCTCTTGGAGAATAAAGCAATTTTAAAGTTCAATTTGCAACTGCATAATATTTAGGGGTGGGGGTCTGCATTAAGCACTGACCATTCCAATTCTCAATATAACTATAAAACGTTAATTAGAATCCATCACTCCTTCCTGAATACGAATATCAATATCATCAGGGACTGCCATTACAATGGGAGTTCACAAGTTGTCTTCAGTTGTTTCAAAATCTTTAAGTAAATCTTTAATAAACCCCAAACTTTTGCCAGACTTATCAAAGCATAATTTTAGCACTCCTTTAAGATAGCCTTGTGCAAGCGTTGACAAACTCACAAATATCTCTTGCAAATATAGAAATTAGGATTGAATGATTCTAATGGCCTATCAACCTATCTAGAATTATTTGATGTCTAGAGGTAAGTGAATTGCATTCATATTTATATTTTTTGTTCAATTGTTTCTTAAAAGTTTTGTTAGCACAGGGTCTGACAGAATATGAATAATCTTAAAATAGATCTAATGGACCCATAGATGGGACCCAAACAGGTACTATCACTCCAAGTCAGAGTGGACCTGAAAGTAATGGCACTCCTTAGATCTGAGTCTTACCATTAAATTTAATGTCATACTCAGGATTAACAAAGTGAAGAGGAGATAGACATTGCCCAGAGGGATACCACTAAAGGAAATTACTCAGCATGACACCTAGACAATCAAACAGATTAAAGGAGTTGTTCAAGTGCTCCTTTAACACAGCCTTGTGCCAAACTAACAACTATCCCTCTTGGAGTCTATTTGAATTGCAAAGGCAAACAATGATAGCTCATCTAAAAATACAAAACTCATTTGTTTTGTTTTAGAACCAAAAAGCTCATAGCCAATCTCCAAAAAGACAAATATCAGAAGATAGGTTACTATTTATTTATTTTTTTTTTTTTTTGGGGGGTTATTTTGTGCACAAGCAGACAGAACAAATCAGTTTAATGAAGAGAAGAGAGGAGAGATAAATAAAAGAAAATACATGAAGAAATATAACACCAAAACAACACACTGTACTTGGAATAGAGAAAAAAAAAGAAAAAGAAATAAAAGCTAAGCAGCAGTATCGTTCTGCTGAAAAGTCTGGTCTTTACAGTGCACATGTAAAAACACATGTATGCAACTAATATTTTAGTAAAATATCCAGCTCAAATTTTGAGTGAGTGAACGACTGCTGACTCGGCCATGCTGTTAATACCACTTGCTCCTATATGAACTTCAATAACAATGATCATATTAACTTCCTGCAAGAGTCCCCCCCTCACCTCAAAAATTTGCCATATCATATGAACTATTGGCTACC
>OY757942.1:1758435-1808435 GCA_963585895.1 Sepioteuthis lessoniana
TGAGAATTTTCTTTTCCTTGATTTGATATAATTTGCGTTTAGACCTTTGTTGATGACTTTTTGCTAAAACTAAGGGAACATTGACAACAACAATCAAAGAAAATAATCACTTCCTATGTGTGACTAAGCTATTGAGGTTTCATAAAAATTTGTGACAACAATGATAAAATATAAAAAGAATTATCTAAAAAAATTTTTTTTTTTTTGTCCAATACTATAGATGCCTTGAACAAATACATCTACATCTTGAGAAAAAATAAAAATAAAAAAAACACAATATAATAGTAAGCACTACGCAAGCAAAACAATAAAAAAAAAACTTCTGCAAAATATATCCTTGTATGGAATTAAATAATCCATCACCCACTGAAAGATTTGAACTGCCACCCACATCTTTGATAAGGCACCTACCACATTTAACTGCTTGCTATCTTATTAGTATTCATTAAATAAGTAAACTAATTACAGGTGGAAAAAGAAAAGGAAGAAGAAACAGATTTATTCGGCTTTTGTCTACATATCTGGGGGTTGCCATACTCAGTTTACATGAATCTGAAACACACTTTTAAGATATCGATTTAAATAATGAAACAGAAAAACAAAAATGACATTTTTACTATATATAAAATACTTGTCTCCATAACCATGCCTGACCCCCACAGTCATTATCTGTTGAAGGCTTTGTTAAACACAGCAGTTTATATATATATATATATATTATATATATATATATGCTCTTCCAGTGACATTGAGCGCTTATATATTTTACACGCACAGTTTTGTTTCTAAAACCAAGCCTGACCCCAAGTCATAATCAGATAGAGGCCTTGTTGAACACAACTGTTTTTTTTTTTTTCTTTATGTGTATATATTTTATAATTACACCGGCATATAAGTTGAATTTTGAAGACCTCATTTTTAGGCAAAACTAAGGTGGTCTACTTATATACGAGTAATAAGAACAACCCTAAAGAAATTAATGATTAAGGGTTAACAATTAACTTGTGAATGCGTGCGTGCGAGCACACGACTGTTTTTAAATCCTGAAATCGTTTATTAAAAGATAAAAAGTATTTTCAGTAAATTCATTATAATTTATGATTACTAAAAAAAAAAAAAAAAAAAAAAAAAAATTATATATATATATATATATATATATATATATATATATATATATATATATATATATATATATAAATAAAATGTGAACATTTTCTGATATAAGCAAAAAAGTAATTTGCCAGAAATGCATAAAAACATCTATACCAACTTATAATACATAGTTATAAAAATTGTGAATTCAAAATTCATATTAAAAAAAAAAAAACAAAAAAAAAAAAAAAACCAAAGAAATAGTAAATATTATTCATAGTTAAACATTTATTTCAAGTAAAAAAATTTTTTTTTTTTAAATTCCAAATTAAACACAATTTGCTGTTGCCATTTTTGTAATTTTTTCTTTGTGAAATAACATTAATCAGTGAATTTTTAATCGGGTCGATTATTTAAAATAATCACATAAAAAAAGTGGACATTGTCTTGAAAAATGAAAATGTATTAAATAATTCAATCTTAGTGCTTCATAACAGGATATGAAATAAATGTCTAATTTTTATAGAAAATCTAAATTGACACATGCAATAAGTTTTCCTTCAAAAATAAATGAATAAATAAATAAAAGTTCCCATCTTTATGGCCATGGAAAAACAATTTTGTTTTTTTTTTTTGGAGGGAGGGTATCTTTGTTTATAATAAGGTAGTCACAGTCGATCACACAAGCAAAAGTATTTGCATATAAAAATGCTAAGAAATATAAACTGATTTTTTAACTTTTCAGATTTTACAAAAAAAATTTTTTAAAGTCTCTCTCTCTCACACACACACACACACACACACACACGAATACATGTCTCATCACACCTGACCTTTAAAAATAATACTGTCAAAATCTAAAAAAGGAAGTATTATCCGCAACTCAAGAAAAAACATATTTGAAATAACATCATACCATAATGTTGTCAAGAGAGTTTTTTTAAAAGAACTTAACGATATGAAATATGGCAGAAATCAAACCGCTAAAAAGGACGGCTATTTTTGCTTTCTTCAATTAAATAAATAAATGTAAATAAACAGAAAATAAATGAAAATGAATGATTAAAAATTAAAATGTGGATAAAATAATCAAGAATTAAATTTAGATCAAATAAAATTAAATAACAATTGTGACCTTTTTCAGGGGGAAAAAAAATAATTTCTTACGCAACTGATGGTTTTATGGAATTTACTAGCACACAAGTGAAAATGGGACATAAACAAACAAAAAAGAAATACTTTAAATCTTTTTAGGGGGAAAATTTAAAAAAAAAAAAAACAAAAAAAAAACAGATATTCCCCTCCCCCAAATAAATGGTGAATATTTTTCCTATCTCTCCATCAAGGGATGACATCAACATTTTTCAATATTTTATTTTATAAATTAATTCACTTTCATAATTCTACCACATATTTTTTTCCCGTCCCTACAAAAAGAAATACTTTCCATTCGATGTTCATTTCCCATTAATAACAGTTTGGTTTCTTTGTTTAATGGTATATCAACCTTCGTGGGTTATCTAATGCCAAAGTCATCTTTACAGAAGAATATTTTTAAATATATATTTAAAACCCCATTGCTGGGGAGATAAGGATAATCATACCTTTCCCCAAATGCAGTAATCAGAAAGAGAACGTAAGAGCACGACTGGAATTCGAACTCGTTAACTTCGAGTTTGTAGTCTAATGTTTTAGTTATAACGCTAGGGGGACTCCCTTTAATAATAGTCGTAATGAATTTCCTGTTTAATAGTATTGTTTTTTTTTTTTTTAACCAAGATATGTTGTTTAGTAAAAAATAAAATCCTTTATTAAGCCTGAAACAGAAAGGTAAATGAAAATCTTTTTCCCAGGAAGTAAATCAAAATAGATTTTTCTTAATATGAAACGCACGTTTTTTTTTTGTTGTTGTTTTTTTTTTTTTTTTGTATTTCATATAGATTTCCTGGAATTTTTTTTTTTGTATTTCATATAGATTTCCTGGAATTTTCTTAATGTACATAATTATTCATTTCAAATGGTCATCTCCATCAAATCCAAGACAGTTTCAATCAAACTGGACAAAGCTAGATTAGCAAACCATTGTTAGGAAGTTCGATTCTCACTGGGTGCCCTTATTTCTGAACTTATGCTACAACTAAACTAAGCTTAATAACTAAGTGACCATCTGTCATTATACTTTAAAAAAAAAACAAACAAAAAAAACCCCACCAGTTTTCGATAAATGTTCTTAAAACAAATTTTGTAAATTTAGCAGTTATTGACAAAATTGGCCATTAGTCATTTTGGCCAGACAACAGTGGCTATTAAAATTGGATTTCAAGTACGACAAGAAAAGGTTTTGTTTTTGGTTTTTAACTTTTTTTAAATTATCAAATAACATTTCTAGAAATTGGAATATAATTAAATTTTATTTTATTCTAGAGGCAAATTCTTTTTTTTTTTTTTTTTTTTTTCAAAATCAGTTATTAGTAGGACTACAAAAATTAGTCACAACTTAATTTTACATTTTAGTTAAAACTCGAACTGGTAACAATTAACACAATTATTACGTTTGCTTGTTAGCAAGCTCGACTGACAGATCATTAGTAGTGAGTTTGAGTCGCACTGGGTGCTCCAACTAAACAAAGCTTTGTAAATAACTATTGCATCTGTTTTGTGTTTTGGGGGGGTATAATTCTTTTAACTTAATTTTATTTTTTGGCTCACGAATAGGTAATATGACCCGGAGCAAATTCCAGGTTCACTGACGTTTATTTTTTTTTTTTAATTCATTAAAAACATAATTTTTAAGTTTTATTTAATTCTTATTTTTCCTTTTTTATTAGTTTTTATTCTTTAAAAACGATATTTATTTTTGCACAGTGACCAATATTTTGAATTAATTATGTAAGGTTTCAAATTTTTCTTTTTAGAATTAAACTAAAAGCAAGACATTCATAAAATCAACATGATGTTCCATACGACGATACTGTGTCATTATCGATTTTTAGTTTTCATTCATTAATAATCGTAATTGAATATTGGGTTAAAGTAGCTCTGAAAATTTTTTAAAAATTTCTTTTAAAAATCGTTGAAATTGATTTTCACCATTTAAGTCAATTTGAAGTTTATTTTCATTAAAAGAATAGAAACAAACTGATTATAAATAGATTTTTTTGAAGAAACCAGGAAATTACTAACCCTTTAAGGATATGATTTTCATTTAAAACATACATTTAATTATTTTCATTATGAAAACCAAAATTGTTTTCTTTTTCGATGTGTATTTGTTGTAATAAAGTGGCATTTAATTGAGATTACAGTCGTTTTCATAAAAATGATAATCATATGTAAATATTTTAAGTCAATTATAAATCCTATTAACTAACAGGATACTAATAAGACACGTGTGTTATGTCAATAAAATTTAAAATGTGTTGATAAATTAATATCTCTTAGAATTTTTCAGAAAACGAGCTTTTATTTGAACTAAAAAGCTAAATTAAGATGAAATTTTAAAAAAATCCGTATTATCTGTGATAAAAAAAAAAGACAATTTGTTGCTCTAATTTTTTTTTTCAAGTATTTTTTATTTTGTTAGAAAACTTTTGACAGTATTATATAAAGAAAATAAATAAAGTTTAAGAGGTAATTTTAAAGTGGACAAATATATATATATATATATATATATATATAATCTAATAAAGTTGGAAACCATTTATATTGTTTTGTTTCCAGTACGATTTACGATAGGCTGGTCACGTGTCCAAATAATGTAATCAAACTTAGCTGCGAGACTATTCTCTTGTCATTTTAAATTTTTTTAAATCTTTATTTTTAACTTACATTTCTAATTTTACATGAAAAAAAAAAAAAATAGATTATTCATGTTGTTTTTTCTTCTTCCCACAATTCCAAAATATTAGTCAAAACTTTTGAGATATAGGGAGAAAAAAAATGATCTAATCAATAATCTTGCGATGATTTTAGAAGAGATTTATTTATAATAATGATAATAATAATCTGTCCAAATCTCAAAATATACAAATGAGGTCTATAATAATAATAATAAGAAGAAGAATCTTTCTTTCTCAGAAAGGTTTTTCTGTCCGGGGGCGTGGACAATAAGTTTACAGTTTCAACACTTTCTTTTAAAGAACATGAAGTTAAAAATAACACAGTATTATTACCAAAAAGTTATTTATATCATAACACAGAAGAGAAAAACCACATTAGAATGTAATCATATACGAAAAACATGGACAAATGGACTTTTTCTCGCTCTTTTAGGAAAAAGATGTGTGAAAACGAAAAAGATAAAATTACCATCACAACTGATCCCCGATTTTATGACCATACATTGAAAAATAAAAAACAAATAAAAAATTTAAAAAAAAAAGGTTTACTACTAACAATGATTTTTTTTAAATATGTTTTTGGTGGGGTTGAAAATACCTTGAAAAAAATTAATATGTAATTTATATTTATGAATTTCTCTATATATAAATAGTTAGGTAATTATTTTTTTTTTAAATCGAAGCGAAAAGAAAAAAAAGAGAGGAAACCAAGCCTGTTCTGTTGGTGTTCAGACGGAAGTAGACCTTTTGCCAAAACGGATAGGAAACAGAATACGAAATATTACATTAAACAGCATAAAAAACCTACAATAGAAATCTTAAAAAGCTAAAACTATGAAAAAACAGAAAATCTGTGCAGACAGAAAATTAAAAACAATTCAAAAATTAAGTTTTTTTTTTTTTAAAAAAAGAGAAGTTAAAGCCGATGAAATCGGGAAAGGAAAAGTAATAATATGAGTGAAAAAAAAAAACTCGAAAAATCCTTGTTTGTATACAATAATAAAAATAATTCCGCAGTCCGATCGGGGTAATAGATTCATTTTTAAATGCGTTATTAAAATGAGCTTAAATTTAAAAAATAGCCGACATGCAAACACGTTTAAATACAATACCTTCTCACGGTCATTAATCGGTTCGTCAACGTCAGCCATTGCGCCTATGAATTACAGAACACGCCTTTCACAGCAGAGTGATGCACGTCGGGAAAAAGAGAATCAATAGTGGGACAGAAAAATTAAAAAAAACAATTTTTTAAAAATTACTTCTATTTTAATTTCTATTAAACAATTAATGTTTGCCTGGATATATTTCAAAAAATAAAGAAAGCTTTTACATTCTTTTTTTAGTTTTTAGACATAAAAAAGGGTATGTGAGGGCAAATCTCGCGCTAACGAGATTTAAACGTTAACTTCAGTTTGTAATCTATTTGTATACGTTGCTATGGCTTCTCCGTCTCGAAAACCTTTGATATGTTCACTCCAAGCTCCTATCAAAATTGGTGTCGATAAAAATTGGTCAAGTTTTTCTTCTGGTTATAAAATCATTCGGGTAAATTTCCCGAGTTTAATAACTCCAGAGGTGAGTTGCTTCAACCTATTTATTTATTTTATTTAATGTTATTTTAATATTAAATCTCTTAAAATTGTTCTTTTTACAATATTGAATAATAACACAGTTATTAAAAATGTTCTGTTTTTAATGAACGAAAACATATATAAATTTTTTTAAATCTTATCAGTCCATTTTTTATTTTATAAGAATATTCAATTCGTGAATTAGTCAGTAAATGAATATTCCTAAATAATTGAATTTTGGCCAACCTACTAATTATCTTGGTTTGTTGGGTTTTATGGCATATCAACCTTTGTAGGTTATTTAACGCCAAATCCATTTTTATGTAAATAATCTGTTCTATTTAAAACAATTCAGTTTAGCATAAGTACACAGTTTAATTGTCAAAAACATTTCCATTTCAAACTATTCAAGCAGTTATATGTAACAATTCAGTTAAGTGTAAATACAGTTTTAATGTCGAAAAACAGTTCTATTTCAAATAATTCAGTTAAGCATAAACATGCAGTTTAAATGTAAGTACGATTTAATTGTCAAAAACATTTCTGTTTCAAGCTATTCAGTTTACTCAAACAATTCATTTTAGCATAAGTATGCTGTTAGTCCTATGTAACCCATAGATAGGGCCCAATCAGGTGCTATCACTCCGGGCCAGAGTGGACCTGGGAGCGATGGCATTGAAGGGGTACTCTGCATTCTCCAAAGCTCCAACACTGCTGGAACCTCACCATCAGATTGTTTAGTGTCATATCCTGGACACTCGTTAGGGGGGGGTCTTACCCCACTGCAGAGGTGCAGTCAGTGTATTCTACAGCCCCAGCTGATTGGGCAACCTACTAATTATCTAATTTTGGCTTTCTACTGAGAATAGACAAGGAATGTGAAAAGGAAGTTGTTTTTTGTTTTAAAGAACAAAATATGGACTATGTCTGAAACTATCTATGCTGTTGTTACCATATAACTAGAGTAACTATTTTACAAGTTTTCCTAAAGAAGAATATTCTAAAAAGATTTCTGATATCTGAAGTGATGTTTTGATAAACTACACTTTTCCCTTTTTAGTGATAGGGATGTTTGTTACCATTTTTAGCGAAGAAATGTATTCTTGCGCGTGTGTGTTATTCCCTCGCTAAGTGTTGTTGTAGAATAAAGGAGGATTAAGAAGACTAAGATGCCGTTAGCTTTTATGTGAAGGTTTTTAATGGCAGCATGGAATAAAAAGTTTACGTTTACGCAGCAAGTCTCATAGTAAGTAAAGAAGTAAGGAAACGAAATCAAGTTGTTATGGAGTGGAGAAAGCAGTGCATGTCGTTGGACGTGCGAGGGAGATATGTTCGCTATAGTGTAGCAAAAGTCATGTTTGCTGTTTGAGGAGAGAAACATTGAAGTCACCGTGAGTTTGTGGTTCTGGTTGTTTCAGGGAGAAGCGTGAATGTCTCCAGAAAATGTTGCCCAGTGGTGAAGTCGCTAGTTGTCGGAGTGGATTTATGCATTGCAGTCGACATAGCCAATTTTGGGGGTGACGTAAAGTTGTTCCTGTGTGTGGCGTATTGAATTTATCTAATTCATATTCAACTGGGAATCCTTGGTCTAAGAGAAATAGACGCAAGGAGTCCATAAATTAGACTGCTTCCCTCATTGTGTCGATGCTGCTGCTGCTATTGAAGAGCAGACAGTAAGACGTCTGCACTGAACGAAGTTGTTCAGCCAAAGAGAAAGTGTTTTGGTGGCTTTCCCCAATTACTGCTGCCCAGAAAGGTGGTTTGGGATGAATAGGATAATTCATCATAATTGGATGAAATTATGTGTCGACCCTAACAGTCGAATTAAATTATGCGCCAAACAAAAATACGAAATTCCTTCTGCTATACCTTTATTGCCAATTTGTACATTCCAACATCATACAGTCAAAGATATAAATCCAAATTCTTTGGTTAAACTTGGTCTTTTATTTAACCAAGTTCCAACAGAGTCAATATATGACATGAGGTTGTTTTAGAGTGGAAGGCCACACACAAATCAAGACTTATCCAAAAAATACTTGTTCCTCTTGGTGCTTCCCTTTTTCAGGCACCAAACAACAAACTCAACTCTGAAAAGCAGATATAGCCTGGGGGAAAGCTACCCACTGAGACCAGGTGGTCATTTACCATACTTAAGGGATCATTAATCTTTCATTTTGGCCTTTTTTCAGGGGGTAAATATGCACACAACCCTTAATACTATATGCTCTCAACAGGGACTCAATAGAGATAAGAGGGCATGCCCGACCTTGTAATTTAGTCCTAATTGAATAGGAATGTTGTATCTAAACACCCTCTCTATTGTGCATAGTAAGTTATTCTATTTGGAGTCCTTCAGTAGCAAGAGAAACCTTATTACCATGGTGACAAATTAGCATCCTGTTACAATATGGGAAGATTAAAACTGATCTGGTTTAAGCTGGCACCTGATGGAGAATGGTTAGCTCAGAAGCTGCACAGTCTGACAACCCAACTATATATATAACTCAGTACTGCCTGCTGGAGAAAAAAATACCACTAAGTAGACTATTGCCCTGAAAGATGCCGTTTTGGTGAATGCAGAGTATCCCTTAATTGCCAATGCTCCCAGGTTCACTCTGGCTTGGAGTGGTAGCACCTGATAGGGTCCTATCTATGGTTCAAATAGAAGTAAACTGTGTACTTATGCTAAACTGAATTGTTTAAAATTGAACTATTTGTATGTATAAAAATGGATTTGGCATTAAATAACCAACAATGCTGCTTGACTTTGCTCACCAAGTAAGACATTTTACCATTTTTGGTACCCCCTTTTATTATACTGATTTTCAATATTTTGTTTGTTGTGACACATTTGTATATTCTTGTAATACTTCTTAGATGTATTTATTAAATGGCGTCTGTGTGTATATGAGCTTATTTTGTCTTTCCTTCCATCTATTTTGTGTTAGTGTATCATTAGATATCATCATCATGTGCTGTCAGCACGGATTTCCCTGACTCTCTCTCGCTCATTAGTCTCTATCATCCATCACTCCATCCATCCATCCATCCCGTAAACCTTTTTCTCTATATGCTTAGTCAGCATCCATATGGTGTATCCATCAAGTCAAATTGACATGGCTGCTGCTTAAAAATTGTTTTAGTTTATCAGATAAGTTTGACTTCCATATGATCAACAACCTATCAATAGCAGTCCATGCCATCACTTATTTCTTATTGATGTCATTTTCAGTAGATGAGATACTGCTTCCACTAATTTCAGAATTTAAAGTAGAGATGTCTCCTTTTTGATTAAAACTCATGTACTCCATTTTGTCTGCATTCACATGGAGGTCAATGCCACCTTCTGCCTGCTCCAGACTATGCTATATACTGATGCTAATAGAGGTACCCGTGGTGTAATGGTTATCATTGTAGGAAATGGACACAGCGACATGAGTTTAAATCCTGGACAAGACATTGCTTTTCACATTGCACTAATACCCTTGGGAAAGGTATGAATCCAATTATTCTCCCTCCAGCTATGGGTAAATAGTAGGGCAGGCTAGGTTCTTCAGCCTTGGTGAGGCAACTAGTCTAGGAGAAGGAAAACTCTGAATTCAAACCTGTTAAACTCCGTTTAAAAAATTGACCTTGTGTCCTATCCTGCTCAAGCGGAGAGGTTGGTAAATATGAATATACTGATGCTAATATTGGACCTTGGCAATTGGTTTTGGTTTGGTTGTGTTTTATGTCAACTCTTGTGGGTTATTTAATGCCAAATCTTGTTTATATATATATATATATATATGCAAAAAGCAGGCAACATATAGATCTAAAAGAGAAATTTTCTCTCTTTATTTTCTCTTTTATATACAAATAATTAAGGTTCCAGTATAGGATTTACACTCCTATATTTTAAAGTGGCCGTTATACCACTTGTTCCCAAAATAAAGATGGTGGACGTTGATAAACTAATCAGTCTCAGGAACCTATTGGTCAGGAAAGTAACCTGATTTGTGCTCATGACTACTACACCTTTGATTTTGTCCCACACATTTGGAGCCGACCGCATGACAAGGATTGATGATATATACTCTCGTCTTCAAAGAACTCATTCTCTCCATTGTGACTTCCAGAGGCAACACTCTCTCTCTCTCTCTCTCTTTCTCTCCATTTTGACTTACAGAGAGAGCACACACACTCTCTCTCTTCATTTTGACCTCCAGAAACAGCTTGACTTTGCCAGTTAGTAAGACACAATTCAATACGGGTAACATGGGTGCGTATACATTCTGCAACCTTTTTCTTTCCTGTTCTGCCTTTTTGGTTAGACTTGCTCCCGCCTCGAACACATCCTCAGAAATTTCATCAAACCCGAAAGAGACAAACAGCCAACATGGGAGAAGACGCGTTCCTTCTAGAATACATTGCTATATTTCTGTATATCGATACCTCGCATGAAATACTTAGTCAACATACATTTCATAGTCTACAAGATACTTTTAATATTTAGTCTTTTTCTATAATATCCATGTTAGTTGCATACACACACGCACGCATACAGAGGAATATTCAACAGACTATATTAGAATATTTGTAATGTTTCCTTTTTCATGTATTTCTTGATATATAAACTTAATTTTGTTTGTACTGCTTTGTTTTGAATGTTCTTTTGTCTACGTCGTTTTACTTCGTTTGCTTTTCAATAATGCGCCAATATAAACTATATCAACCAAAATATTCAGCAAACAGTACCGCCACACCAATGAAAGTAAATGCTAATTTTTGCAAAATATATTTTCACTTAAAAATTGTTGGAATTTGTTCTCAAATCCAATACAAATATTGAAACATTCACTCATGCCATCCTGAATAGAGGGTGTTTATGTGGTGTAATGGTTAAAGTGCTGGACTGCAGAATTGTTGTAAGCGAGTTCAAACCCCACTTGCACTCTTACATTCACATTCAGACAAATAAGTAAAGTTGGTGACCGTAGTCGAGGGTGACCCGAAGGCTCCCTTTTCGATAGCTACTACACCAAGGTGTAGGGGAGGGCGCTACTTCTTTCCCTGGATTGCTCCACTTTACCCTTGATACATACCTTATAATGCTGAGTGTTAAGCAAGGAGGCATCAAGTACCATTTTTTGAGTCTTTGGTATGACTCGACCTGGGATTGAACCCAGGTCTCCTGGGCCATTGGCAAACACTCTAACCGCTAGACCAATGTCTGGTCGACCTCCCTTATCCTTCCAGGTATGGGTTGAATTGTACCACTACTGTTCTTCTAGAAGGATGGCTTTGGCATTAAATAACCTAGAAAGGTTGATATGCCATTAAAACAAAGAAACCAAACCATCCAGGATTATGATGATGCATGTTGAAAACAAAAAAGCTAATATTTAGTTCTCGTGTATAATATCCACTCTTTGCTTTTAAGCTTAAAAATTTGAAAAAGTGAATATTATGCACAAATAATTAAGGTACAAAATTTAGCTTAGTTTGACACAAGGTCACCAGTGTAGAGTGCCAAGTGAGGATTGAACTCTCTATGAAAATGGTTGTATGTAAGACTAATTTGCTACTTAAAAGAGGTAGCTTATAATGACTCACTTAAAAGCTGCTTTTGGTGACCATTAAGCTTACTCTCAAATTACATCTTATTTTTAAAATTTATATTATAATTAAATATAGATAAATAAGGGGAATTACTTTATAATTAGTAGTCAGTTGTTACAGTCAAAGAAGGGACATGTTGACCATCTTGTGATCTTATTAAATTACAAATTGAAATAAAGAATGCTTTTTTTACTAAGAGTATTCTAATGCTCTAATAAAAATGTTGCTTTAGTGTTCCATTTTTACCCTCGTTTTGGTAACATACTAAAATGAGATCATTTATCATAATCAGGAAAAAAAACTGAAAATGATGATTGTATAAAAAAATACAAACCCAACTTAGTTTCGAGTTGAGATGCCATTAAATTGGGTTATTTAATACCAAATCCATCTTTTTTTAGAAGAATACTATTGGTACTATTTAACCCATTACTGGTGTTGATGTGTCGGTTAAAACCTTTCCCAAGGGTATTAGTCCAAAAGTGAATGCAAGAGTGTTTGCCAATGGTCCGGGAGACCTGGGTTCCATCCCAGGTCACATCATACCAAAGACTTTAAAAAAGGTACTTGATACCTCCTTGCTTAACACTCAGCAATATAAGGTAAGTATCAAGGGTAAAGTGGAGCAATCTAGGGAAAGGAGTAGCACCCTCCCCTACACCTCAATGTAGTAGCTATTGAAAAGGGAGCCTTCTGATTGCCCTTGACGACAGTCACCAACTTATTTACTTACTACAAGTTAGTCACAGAGCCATAAGGCCTCTCCCCCACAAACTTTGATCCTGAGGAACAGTATTCTATTTACTGAATCAGACACTTTTCATGGACAGATTATTTCTTGTTAGTTTAATATGTTTTGGATACCTCATACTTCTTGCCTTGTGCCAAACAAATCAGAACTTAATAAAAAAAACTGAAAAGTTGCCTTGCTTGGTGTAGAGCAAAGCTAATAGATAATTGCCTGTAAGTTTGACTTTCATTGGCTGCTGACTCTTCAATGCCTTGTGCCAAACTTATCTTATCTTAGTAAATGACTATTTACACAGCTGGTAATTGGTATAATGGTTAGTGACCAAAGCTAATAAACCAGAGCCTGTGAGTTTGACTTTCATTGGCTGCTGACTCTTCAATGCCTTGTGCCAAACTTATCTTATCTTAGTAAATGACTATTTACACAGCTGGTAATTGGTATAATGGTTAGTGACCAAAGCTAATAAACCAGAGCCTGTAAGTTTGACTTTCATTGGCTGCTGACTCTTCAATGCCTTGTGCCAAACTTATCTTATCTTAGTAAATGACTATTTACACAGCTGGTAATTGGTATAATGGTTAGTGACCAAAGCTAATAAACCAGAGCCTGTGAGTTTGACTTTCATTGGCTGCTGACTCTTCAATGCCTTGTGCCAAACTTATCTTATCTTAGTAAATGACTATTTACACAGCTGGTAATTGGTATAATGGTTAGTGACCAAAGCTAATAAACCAGAGCCTGTGAGTTTGACTTTCATTGGCTGCTGACTCTTCAATGCCTTGTGCCAAACTAATCTTATCTTAGTAAATGACTATTTACACAGCTGGTAATTGGTATAATGGTTAGTGACCAAAGCTAATAAACCAGAGCCTGTGAGTTTGACTTTCATTGGCTGCTGACTCTTCAATGCCTTGTGCCAAACTAATCTTATCTTAGTAAATGACTATTTACACAGCTGGTAATTGGTATAATGGTTAGTGACCAAAGCTAATAAACCAGAGCCTGTGAGTTTGACTTTCATTGGCTGCTGACTCTTCAATGCCTTGTGCCAAACTAATCTTATCTTAGTAAATGACTATTTACGCAGCTGGTAATTGGTATAATGGTTAGTGACCAAAGCTAATAAACCAGAGCCTGTGAGTTTGACTTTCGTTGGCTGCTGACTCTTCAATGCCTTGTGCCAAACTTATCTTATCTTAGTAAATGACTATTTACACAGCTGGTAATTGGTATAATGGTTAGTGACCAAAGCTAATAAACCAGAGCCTGTGAGTTTGACTTTCATTGGCTGCTGACTCTTCAATGCCTTGTGCCAAACTAATCTTATCTTAGTAAATGACTATTTACACAGCTGGTAATTGGTATAATGGTTAGTGACCAAAGCTAATAAACCAGAGCCTGTGAGTTTGACTTTCATTGGCTGCTGACTCTTCAATGCCTTGTGCCAAACTAATCTTATCTTAGTAAATGACTATTTACACAGCTGGTAATTGGTATAATGGTTAGTGACCAAAGCTAATAAACCAGAGCCTGTGAGTTTGACTTTCATTGGCTGCTGACTCTTCAATGCCTTGTGCCAAACTAATCTTATCTTAGTAAATGACTATTTACACAGCTGGTAATTGGTATAATGTTTAGTGACCAAAGCTAATAAACCAGAGCCTGTGAGTTTGACTTTCATTGGCTGCTGACTCTTCAATGCCTTGTGCCAAACTAATCTTATCTTAGTAAATGACTATTTACACAGCTGGTAATTGGTATAATGGTTAGTGACCAAAGCTAATAAACCAGAGCCTGTGAGTTTGACTTTCATTGGCTGCTGACTCTTCAATGCCTTGTGCCAAACTAATCTTATCTTAGTAAATGACTATTTACACAGCTGGTAATTGGTATAATGGTTAGTGACCAAAGCTAATAAACCAGAGCCTGTGAGTTTGACTTTCATTGGCTGCTGACTCTTCAATGCCTTGTGCCAAACTAATCTTATCTTAGTAAATGACTATTTACACAGCTGGTAATTGGTATAATGGTTAGTGACCAAAGCTAATAAACCAGAGCCTGTGAGTTTGACTTTCATTGGCTGCTGACTCTTCAATGCCTTGTGCCAAACTAATCTTATCTTAGTAAATGACTATTTACGCAGCTGGTAATTGGTATAATGGTTAGTGACCAAAGCTAATAAACCAGAGCCTGTGAGTTTGACTTTCATTGGCTGCTGACTCTTCAATGCCTTGTGCCAAACTAATCTTATCTTAGTAAATGACTATTTACACAGCTGGTAATTGGTATAATGGTTAGTGACCAAAGCTAATAAACCAGAGCCTGTGAGTTTGACTTTCATTGGCTGCTGACTCTTCAATGCCTTGTGCCAAACTAATCTTATCTTAGTAAATGACTATTTACACAGCTGGTAATTGGTATAATGGTTAGTGACCAAAGCTCATAAACCAGAGCCTGTGAGTTTGACTTTCATTGGCTGCTGACTCTTCAATGCCTTGTGCCAAACTAATCTTATCTTAGTAAATGACTATTTACACAGCTGGTAATTGGTATAATGGTTAGTGACCAAAGCTCATAAACCAGAGCCTGTGAGTTTGACTTTCATTGGCTGCTGACTCTTCAATGCCTTGTGCCAAACTAATCTTATCTTAGTAAATGACTATTTACACAGCTGGTAATTGGTATAATGGTTAGTGACCAAAGCTAATAAACCAGAGCCTGTGAGTTTGACTTTCATTGGCTGCTGACTCTTCAATGCCTTGTGCCAAACTAATCTTATCTTAGTAAATGACTATTTACACAGCTGGTAATTGGTATAATGGTTAGTGACCAAAGCTCATAAACCAGAGCCTGTGAGTTTGACTTTCATTGGCTGCTGACTCTTCAATGCCTTGTGCCAAACTAATCTTATCTTAGTAAATGACTATTTACACAGCTGGTAATTGGTATAATGGTTAGTGACCAAAGCTCATAAACCAGAGCCTGTGAGTTTGACTTTCATTGGCTGCTGACTCTTCAATGCCTTGTGCCAAACTAATCTTATCTTAGTAAATGACTATTTACACAGCTGGTAATTGGTATAATGGTTAGTGACCAAAGCTCATAAACCAGAGCCTGTGAGTTTGACTTTCATTGGCTGCTGACTCTTCAATGCCTTGTGCCAAACTAATCTTATCTTAGTAAATGACTATTTACACAGCTGGTAATTGGTATAATGGTTAGTGACCAAAGCTCATAAACCAGAGCCTGTGAGTTTGACTTTCATTGGCTGCTGACTCTTCAATGCCTTGTGCCAAACTAATCTTATCTTAGTAAATGACTATTTACACAGCTGGTAATTGGTATAATGGTTAGTGACCAAAGTTAATAAACCAGAGCCTGTGAGTTTGACTTTCATTGGCTGCTGACTCTTCAATGCCTTGTGCCAAACTAATCTTATCTTAGTAAATGACTATTTACACAGCTGGTAATTGGTATAATGGTTAGTGACCAAAGCTCATAAACCAGAGCCTGTGAGTTTGACTTTCATTGGCTGCTGACTCTTCAATGCCTTGTGCCAAACTAATCTTATCTTAGTAAATGACTATTTACACAGCTGGTAATTGGTATAATGGTTAGTGACCAAAGCTCATAAACCAGAGCCTGTGAGTTTGACTTTCATTGGCTGCTGACTCTTCAATGCCTTGTGCCAAACTAATCTTATCTTAGTAAATGACTATTTACACAGCTGGTAATTGGTATAATGGTTAGTGACCAAAGCTAATAAACCAGAGCCTGTGAGTTTGACTTTCATTGGCTGCTGACTCTTCAATGCCTTGTGCCAAACTAATCTTATCCTAGTAAATGACTATTTACACAGCTGGTAATTGGTATAATGGTTAGTGACCAAAGCTAATAAACCATAGCCTGTGAGTTTGACTTTCATTGGCTGCTGACTCTTCAATGCCTTGTGCCAAACTAATCTTATCTTAGTAAATGACTATTTACACAGCTGGTAATTGGTATAATGGTTAGTGACCAAAGCTAATAAACCAGAGCCTGTGAGTTTGACTTTCATTGGCTGCTGACTCTTCAATGCCTTGTGCCAAACTAATCTTATCTTAGTAAATGACTATTTACACAGCTGGTAATTGGTATAATGGTTAGTGACCAAAGCTCATAAACCAGAGCCTGTGAGTTTGACTTTCATTGGCTGCTGACTCTTCAATGCCTTGTGCCAAACTAATCTTATCTTAGTAAATGACTATTTACACAGCTGGTAATTGGTATAATGGTTAGTGACCAAAGCTCATAAACCAGAGCCTGTGAGTTTGACTTTCATTGGCTGCTGACTCTTCAATGCCTTGTGCCAAACTAATCTTATCTTAGTAAATGACTATTTACACAGCTGGTAATTGGTATAATGGTTAGTGACCAAAGCTAATAAACCAGAGCCTGTGAGTTTGACTTTCATTGGCTGCTGACTCTTCAATGCCTTGTGCCAAACTAATCTTATCTTAGTAAATGACTATTTACACAGCTGGTAATTGGTATAATGGTTAGTGACCAAAGCTCATAAACCAGAGCCTGTGAGTTTGACTTTCATTGGCTGCTGACTCTTCAATGCCTTGTGCCAAACTAATCTTATCTTAGTAAATGACTATTTACACAGCTGGTAATTGGTATAATGGTTAGTGACCAAAGCTAATAAACCAGAGCCTGTGAGTTTGACTTTCATTGGCTGCTGACTCTTCAATGCCTTGTGCCAAACTAATCTTATCTTAGTAAATGACTATTTACACAGCTGGTAATTGGTATAATGGTTAGTGACCAAAGCTCATAAACCAGAGCCTGTGAGTTTGACTTTCATTGGCTGCTGACTCTTCAATGCCTTGTGCCAAACTAATCTTATCTTAGTAAATGACTATTTACACAGCTGGTAATTGGTATAATGGTTAGTGACCAAAGCTCATAAACCAGAGCCTGTGAGTTTGACTTTCATTGGCTGCTGACTCTTCAATGCCTTGTGCCAAACTAATCTTATCTTAGTAAATGACTATTTACACAGCTGGTAATTGGTATAATGGTTAGTGACCAAAGCTAATAAACCAGAGCCTGTGAGTTTGACTTTCATTGGCTGCTGACTCTTCAATGCCTTGTGCCAAACTAATCTTATCTTAGTAAATGACTATTTACACAGCTGGTAATTGGTATAATGGTTAGTGACCAAAGCTCATAAACCAGAGCCTGTGAGTTTGACTTTCATTGGCTGCTGACTCTTCAATGCCTTGTGCCAAACTAATCTTATCTTAGTAAATGACTATTTACACAGCTGGTAATTGGTATAATGGTTAGTGACCAAAGCTAATAAACCAGAGCCTGTGAGTTTGACTTTCATTGGCTGCTGACTCTTCAATGCCTTGTGCCAAACTAATCTTATCTTAGTAAATGACTATTTACACAGCTGGTAATTGGTATAATGGTTAGTGACCAAAGCTAATAAACCAGAGCCTGTGAGTTTGATTCTAAATGAGTGCCTATTCTGGCATTGAGCCAAATTAATCTAATTTTGGTAAATGACTATATTTGTCGAGTGAAGTAAAAAATTGGAGCCTATAAACTTAAAAAAAAAACAACAGATAATAATTGTCTTTAGTCAAGCTGATTTTACCAAAGACCATCAGATCTTTTTGTTTTTATTTTTATTTAAAAATTTTTTTTTAGTCTGTCTTATTGAGCTAATCTGTGACTCGAAAACAATAGAACAGTCAAGAATAACACTTGTATAATCAATGAAACCATATTTCAGTTTGGCTCAAATCCAATCAGTGCGATTGATCCTATTAATTCATTGATTTTTATTACCCATTCTGCTTGTGTCCAGCCCAGTCAGCCAGGGCTGTAGAATACATTGACTACATCTCCACGAAGGGGTAAGACCCCCACCAACAAGTGTTCTGAATATGATGCTAAGCAATCTGATGGTGAGGCTCTAGGCTGGAGCTCTGGGAAATGTGGAGTACGCTTTCATTGCCATTGCTCCTGGGTCCACTCTGACCCAGAGTGGTAGCACCTGGGCAAAATAGAACTATTTAGTCATTTAACTGTGTGCAAACAAATGACTGATGTTTCATTGAATTGTTAGAGTTATGTAGGAATACTTGGAACCATCTGACTGTGTGCAAAAGAAAGAGTATTGTTGAATAGAATTATTAGTGTTAAATAGCAACACTTGAAAGCCTTTAACTGTAAGGAAAAATTGAATTGTTAGTATTACATAGCAATGCTTGGAACCTATTGACTGTGTGAAAATAAGTGAACAATGGTGAATAGAATTATTAGTGTTAAATAGCAATACTTGTATGTTGTGAAATTGAAAGGCAGAACCTGCAGACTGTTGCCTCCAATGAGCTAACCATTCAAAGAGACAAGTGGTGTGCTGTATATGCAGGCAGAACAGCCGACATTTACATGAATCTAGCAACCGTCCTCGGCTAGATAAACGAGAGAAATGAAATGTAACAACGAAGCTGTGTCGAATGATTTCCTTTCATTGCAACACCAAAAGGAAGGAAGAAGTGATGAGTGAAGTGGCCTATCTCAAAGTTCAAAACTAGCATGAATGTGTCTTGCGTGTGGAGTGCCGGAAGTATAGAAAAAAAATGAAGCATGAGCATCCTCGGGGATGCAATTTCTAGGTCACGCGTCTCGTCTCTGGTGGGATGGGGTCTGTGACATATGCATATTTCAGCTGACCAGAACTGGTATAAAAGGAGTAATCTCAGTATTGTTGTTGCATTTGTTACTTCACAATAGAACTGAGCAAACCAGTGTATTGATGCGGCAAGTTAGAAAGACAGGACCGGTTGCAAGCAGTTAAAAGGTTTTACTGTAACTACTTCACTGTGGGCAAACAAATGATTAATATTAAATAGAATTGTAAGTGTTTGATAGAAATACTTGAAACAATTTAACTGTGTGCAAACTGATATAGTAGAAGATCCTGAAACTCCCTGTGAATGGATTACTCGGTCTATAAAAGACGCGAGTAAACGGTAACCAAGTGTGAAGCGAGAGTAGCCACTCTGGCATTCAAGATACAATCGAGTGTCCATATATTATTTGTTGCATTGTACTTTTTAACAATAAGCTTGTTATACTTACACTTCGTGTGGAGTCTTATTTATACTGAGCGTATTCCCCCAAGGATATATCACAAACAATAACCAAGTGTGAAGCGAGAGTAGCCACTCTGGCATTCAAGATACAATCGAGTGTCCATATATTATTTGTTGCATTGTACTTTTTAACAATAAGCTTGTTATACTTACACTTCGTGTGGAGTCTTATTTATACTGAGCGTATTCCCCCAAGGATATATCACAAACAATAGTAATACTTTATTGTGTGCGAATAAATTACTCCAACTTTTTTAGAAATGAAATTACCCACAAACTATTCACTTAGAAATCATATATGTATATCCATTTAACTCTGTGCAAACAAATAACAGATATTGAATTAAATTGTTAATATAAAATAGCAATACATGAAATCATTTGACTGTTGTGCAAAAAACAAATTCTGCCTCATTTAAGTGTTACCGACAAATTATTTGTTTACAAATCAAATATTTATATGTATTAACATATATTGGGCATTAAATAACCTAGAAGGGTTAATATGCCATAAAACCCAACCAACCATGTCTCTCACATGAAATTGTTAACTGTTCAGATATACTCAGCTGAGTCAAAAGTTTTGAAATATTTTGTTAACTAAAGGTACTATTTGGCAACGCCAGATGCTTGTGTCTTTGAGGCCTCCAGAATAAGCCTGGTTTGTGGCCTGCTGGATGGGAACCATTGCTTTAAAAACCAAATTTTCTGATATATTTCCCCAACCCCTCGACCACAGGCAGGATGTGCCTCTGGCTCAGTTTTAAATCTGGTTTCAAATCAGACATTCCCTTCTCCTTGATTGATTGTCTAACCAAGGCTACAGAACCCAATCTGCCCCACTATTTATTGATTGCTTAGAAGAGAAGAGATGATACATCAATCAATTAGTCCCGGGCCTGACATATAGATAGCATCACTAATAAAAAAAAATCCATATGATTTTTATAAAGTACCAACCTTCAAATGGCACATGTCAAAATTTAAATCCAATTGGATTTGCCACACTAGACGGAGCCTCTCTGAAACTAGTCGACAAATTCACCTACCTAGGAAGCAGCGTCTCATCAACCGAGAAGGACATCGACACACGACTGACGAAGGCATGGACAGCTATCGATAGGCTCTCGATCATATGGAAGTCGGACCTAACAGATAAAATGAAACGCAGTTTCTTCCAGGCAGCGGTTGTGTCGATACTGCTATATGGATGCACCACATGGACGCTTACGAAGCGGCTGGAGAGGAGGCTGGACGGAAATTACACAAGAATGTTGAGAGCAGTATTAAACAAGTCCTGGCGACAACACCCCACGAGACTCCAACTATACGGACACTTGCCCCCCATCACAAAAACTATACAAGTTCGACGAACCAGACACGCGGGACACTGCTGGAGAAGCAAGGACGAGCTCATAAGCGATGTACTCCTGTGGACCCCCACTCATGGATGTGCAAGTGTGGGACAACCAGCACGAACTTACATACAGCAGCTATGTGAGGACACGGGTTGTAATCCTGAAGACCTGCCGGAGGCGATGAGTGATAGGGAGAAATGGCGAGAGACGGTCAGGGATATCCGCGCAGGCGGCGCGACATGATGATGATGATGACTGTTGCAAATTTTCAAAACAGTAGAAAAATCTGAATTTCATGTGTTGATAAAGCATTGCTTTCTGATGGGGAAAAATACTGTTCAAACAAAGCAATGGCTTGATAAGTGTTATTCAGACTATGCTGACTTTAAATGTGGTCGTACAGACACAAATGATGCTGAACACTCAGGTCACCCAAATTCAGCAGTTATCCGAGAAAACACTAAAAAACTCTACAAACTTGTTTTGGCTGATCATAAATTGAAGTTGTGTGAGATAGCAGAGGGGTTAAAGATATCAGAAGGCAGTGTATTCACCGTTTTGCATGAACATTTGTCAATGAAAAAGCTGTGTTCAAGATGGGTGTCATGTTCGCTCTCAGTCAATCGAAAGCAACAATGCGTCAACAATTCAGAGCGTTGTTTGCAACTGTTTCAATGCAACAAAAAGGAGTTTTTGCATAAATATGTGACAATGGATGAAACATGGATCCACCACTTCATTCTGGAGTCAAATTGGCTGTCAGATGAGTGGACAGCAACAGGTGAAAGCCATCCTAAGTGACCAAAGATGCAAGCATCAGCAGGCAAAGTTTTGCCTTCTGTATTTTGGGATACACAAGGTATTTTGTTCATCGATTACCTTGAGAAAGGAAGAACCATCAGTAGGGAATATTATATAGCATTATTGGTGTATTTGAAGGAAGAAATTGCAAAAAAATGGCCAGAAATGAAGAAGAAAAAAGCGCTCTTTCACCAAGACAATACACTGTGTCACAAGTTGATTACAACGATGACAAAACTACAGGAATTGCACTTTGAATTGCTTCTGCACCCACCTTATTCTCCTGACTTGACTCCAGCAACTATTAGCTGTTTGCAGACCTCAAAAGAATGTTCAAGGGAAAGAGATTTGGCTCCAATGAAATGATATCAGAAACTGAGGTATATTTTGAAGCTCAAGACAAATCGTTCTACAAAAAAGGCATCAGATTGTTAGAGAAATGTTGAAATCAGTGTATCACCCTAGAAGGAGACTATGTTGATGAATAAAGAGGAATTTTTCCTAAAAGTTGTTGTTTTATTAGTTAGGTCCGGGACTTACTGAGTGATGTGTTAAATTCATATTTTTTTCAAGAGTATCAGCACAAAGTGAAAAACAGCCTCGTCCAGGATTTGAAATCGTGTCAGCAATTTCATTTCCTATGATGATAACTGTTATGCTAAGTGTGCCTCAATTCAATTTTTTTTTCTTTTAATTTGTTTCATTGTTAAATTCTAAGGTAAGTCAGTAGTTTTGCTATATTTTCAAAATATAAGGCTAGAGGTAGGTGGTTTAACTAAAAAAACTGATTTTTTTTTTTTTTTTTTTTTTTTTTTTTTTTTTTTTGGTTTCATCTTCAAACCATGAAATCGCATTGAAATTTTTTACAAAACTGAAATGTTCAATTTTGTGCTATCTCTATTGAGTAACCATATCCAGAGAAACATTGTTAAAAAAGACTTTCAGATTTTAATAAAATTAAATTTTATCAATATCTATAAGATTGTAAGAGGAAAAGATTAAACAAAATATGATAAAAAAATTTAATTGATAAATTTCAGGAAATAAATATGAAATTATTTGTTTACAAAAGAAATGAAGAAAAAAGTAAATATGACACTTGGAAATCTTTCGTATCATAGAATTTTTTCAAATAGAAAAAAAGGTAATTACAACATGTCTGAAATCTATTTGTTTCAGTTTTAAAAAAAAAAACTTTTTATGATAAAATTGAATTAACAAAAAAATAGCAAGTAAAAATTAAAAAATTCTTGCTAGTTTCACCATGTTAAATTTTCTTTCATTCAAAAAGATTATTTCTTTCCTGTCATATAAATATCTTTTAGATTGGACCAGAAATTCACAAGAAATTGTGAGTTGAATGGACTAAGTTGCAGATTTGTCAATCTCAAAGGAAATCAGATATCGACTGGAAATGCTATCATTACACAAGAATGGCTTCTTTAGAAAGCAAAAATGAAAAAAACACATTGAAAACTGCTGTATCAAGGTAAAAAAAAAAAAGAAAGAAAACCAATACAAAACATAAATTGCCAAACCACCCAACTCTACATAAGGTACAATTCAACAGCTCCAAATGCTACCTTTTTCAAGAAGGTGATGAACCACACTGAACTATAAGATGCCAAGCTCATCTGATACTCTCTGAGTATTACTCGCTAGATTTGCCTCTATAGCTTGGTGCACAGCTTTGGAATCCAGTTTTAGACCTGCTTGACCTTCAAGGATCTTGCAACCCAAGCAGAATTTCTTCAACCATCTGCTTACTGAACTGTGACAAACTGCACCTTCACTTTTTGCATAACAAATGTTTTTGGTTGTTTCTGCAGCATTATGGCCCAGTTTGAACTCATAATTCTCAAATTAGACGACTATGTTGCACAATCACATGCACAGCTTTCAAATCCCACTTAATGTGAAACAATGCACAACATGTCAGCACACCAACTACCACAATACTACCAAGCACAGCAACCACTACCCACGGCTTGAAAGGCTTACATGTTGCAAAGTAGCACATACCAAAATTTTGCAAAATTTTTTACTTACTCATATAAAATACTCTTGCTGATCACTATATATATCTCTTTATTTTAATCATACAAACTATTTTCATTAATTCATAATACAGCCTGTAAACCCATAGGATTCCAGTTATAGCAGTAGTCCATGATGATATTGATACTTCTATTCATGAAGGAGTGAGGGATTCTAATTAGCTTTTCATAGTTATCTTTGTTATATCCAAAATTCGAATGATTAAAACAGAAAGAAGATATTCAATATAAAAGCAAATACCACGAAAACATCATTCATTTACAAACTGGACTGGAAATTGCTGTATTTACCCAACACCTTTGCAATGAGTATGATGTACACTAAGTCAACTTTTTTAAGCAGATTACAAATGGTTTGAATTCAGAGTTTTCCTTTTCCTAGATTGGTTACCACAACAAGACTAAAGAACCCAGTCTACCTTATTTACTCATAGCTAGAGGAAAGAGATGGATTCATGCCTTTTTCAAGACCAAGCAATAGATTGCAGAATCATAGTGAGTTTGAACTCCAGTTGCACTATTATGTTCACTTTTGGACAAATACCTTTGGGAAAGGTATGGACCCTCTTATCCTCCCAGCTATGGATTAAATAGTTCCACTACTGTTCTTCTTGAAGGATGGCTTTTGTAAAGTCTTTATATCTGAGGTAATAGATACTTGCTAGGTATGGACTATTACCAATATGAATCGATAGGATGGATGGCGATTAAAGACAGAGGGAGAACGAACGTCTGCTGCTATGCCTGGTACATTACTTTATTGACTAAATCCCCTGGATGTGGTAGGGGCCGTAACCCCTGTGGCATCAGAGGTTATTTCCCTTTTGTTAGTTAGGATATTACAATGCTCTCTTTTTTTTTTTTTTTTTTTTTTTTTTTTTTAAATAATGATAACAACAATGACAGTGGTGGTAATAATTATCTGGTGAGGGAGTTCATTCAGTCTGTGAAGTGATTGGGATGCTTGGACAGATGGCTCGGACTCTATGTCGGAGGAGATGTCTGTTAACCTGAATGAGAGAAAAGAAAATGATGATGGTTCAGACTATTGTGTACGGATATGTTTATTATTATTTTTTTTTTTGTTAGTGGTCAAATCTTTTGTGTGGCCGTTTTGTTCTACTTGAACGCCTGAGGTTTAGAGTTGTGTGTTGTGTTTGGTTGTCTTTGTATTCTGGTGGTGTTGTCGTATGTGTGTAGCTTTCATCTTCAGATGAGGGGTAATCCAGTAGGTTATGTGCATGGTTTGTTGTTGGCTTAGGGATTTTTTTGAAGAAGCTGGAATTTCTTGTAGTTTGGCTACCTTTGTGTGTGGCGGTGATCATGGATCCTTTTTTCTTTATGATAGTCATTGGATTAGGCTGGTAAGGTGTAAGAGCCTTTGAGGTGTTGTCGCTTTTTTCAATGACTGTATCACCCACCCTGAGATCATTGGGTTTCACGTACGCTTTTCTATCAGCGTATTGCTTTATTTTTCTCTTGGCTTCGGTGTCACGCTCCCTAATGCTGGGGTCTTCAGCAATGGGTGTGATCAGGTGTGGCAGGCGGTTTTTTATGGTCCGGCCAAATAGGATTGTGGCTGGGGGTGCGCCGGTGGTGCAATGTGGTGTCGTCCGGTAGTCCAGCAGGAATTTGAATAATTTCTGCTTCCAGCTACGGCCTTTATTTAAGGCAGCTTTAATGGACTTTTTTACAGTGCGCATGAAGCATTCTGTTTCCCCGTTGGCCTGGGGCCATAGGGGTGTTATTCTCCTGTGTCTGAATCCAGTGATGGAGGCATAGGTTTTGAATTCGTGGCTTTTGAATGGTGGGCCATTGTCCGTTTTGAGGGAGACTGGCACACCAAATTTGGCGAATATTTTGTCTAGGCGGGGTATGACTGATGTTGTTGAGATGGAGTCCAGGATGTCGACAACAAAATAGCGTGAGTATTCGTCTGTGACAACGAGGAGGTACTTTCCATTCTGGAGGTGTCCAAAGTCAGCACTGACTTCTGCCCATGGGGCTGCTGGTAGTGGGGACATTTGCAGTGGCTCTCTTGTCGGTTTATGGGTACTGATCTGACAGGTGTGGCAGTTCTTGATGTTTTCTTCCACTAGAGGCTGCATGTTTTTGAACCAGACCTTTTCTCAGAGGAGAGCCATGGTTTTCACAATGCCTTGGTGTCCAGCATGTGCTATTTTGACAGCTCTGTTTTGTAGTGCTTCAGGCAGTACCATTCGGTGCCCTTTGAGGATGATGCTATCCTTGTGTGCAAGTGATAGTTCGGCACAATTGGCGTGCAGAGTGTGGAATGTTGCTTTGTTTATGCCATCCTCGACACCATGCCATTTGTTGGTAAGGATGGCTTGGATTACGGTGGTGAGTGTCTTGTCTTTTGCCGTTTCCGTTGCAACTTCATCAATTGTCATTGCTTTGGGGGTTGAGGTTGAGAGGATGTAGTTTATATATTCCTCTGCTATTTTTTGTTCTCTGTCGCTTGGTGGTAGGTGTGTTGGATGGCGGCTGAGATAGTCAGCTAGGTTGTCATGGCCTGGTCTGTATATGACGGTCATGTCATATGGTTGCGTTCTCAAAACCCAGCGTTCAGTGCGTGCTGATAGTTGGGAGCGGGTGTTGTTAAAAATGGATGTTAGGGGTTTGTGGTCTGTAAAGACAGTGAATGGAGCTCCAAAGATATATATGTGAAAGTGTTCACATGCCCATGTGATGGCGAGTGCTTCACGTTCTGTTTGGGAGTATCTCTGTTCAACTGCGGATAGAGCACGATTTGCAAATTGTACTATCCGTCCATTTTGTGACAGCACGGCAGAAATGCCTACCGGACTGGCATCCGTATGTATTTCAGTGTGTTTGTTCGGGTCAAAGTTGACAAGTGAGCATGCTCTGCTCAGTGCCTCCTTAATGTTTTTTAGACATTCAGTGTGGCGTTCAGTCCAGGACCACTGTGTGTTTTTTTTTTTGTTAGTTGACGTAGTTCATGGGTGAGGGTTGCATAGTTTGGAATGAATTCTGCCCCGCAGAAGTTAGTCATCCCCAACAAGCTTCTGACTTCTGATGCGTTTTTAGGGTCGGGTAATCCAAGGATTGCTTTTATTTTGAGGTTGCTTGGGCTGATGCCTTCATTACCGAAGGTGTGTCCAAGGAACTACAGTGACCTCTTGTTGTACTCACATTTGCTGCCATTTAGGGTGAGCCCTTTTTCGCGAAGTCGTCTGAATATCGCGTGGAGGTTTTGGTCATGGTCTTGCTGGTCTGATCCGAAGCAAAGGATGTCGTCACTGATGTTGATGGCTCCCTTGATTCCTGTAAGTGCTTGACTAATTTCTTCCTGGAATATCTCACTTGCGGAGTTGACACCAAAAAAGAGTCTTTTATATCTGTACAGGCCCAGGTGTGTTGCAAAGGTGGTTATATATCGGGATTCTTCAGCTAGTTCCAATTGGTTGTAGCCTTGGTTAAGATCCAATTTGCTGAAAACATTAGCTCCTGATAGAATAGTTTTCAGTTCATTGAGTGTGGGAGTTGGGTGTCGTTTTTTTTTTATAGCTTTGTTTGCCGCCCTCATGTCGATGCAAATCCTGATTTTATTTTGACCCTTTTTGGGTACTACAACAATAGGAGATACCCATGGGGTTGGTCCGTCTGCCTTTTCAATCACTCCCAATTTCTCATCTTTGGCTATTAACTCTTCTATATCCTTCCTTACGTGAAAGGGGACCCTGCGGTATCTCTGAGCGATGGGTGGTATGTTTTCATCTATGTGTAGGTGAACTTTTTTTTCTTTGAGTTTACCCAGACCATTGAATAGGTCTGCGTAGTCCTCTAGAAGTTTAAGAGTGGGGAGTGGGGTCTGTGCATCAGAGTTACTGATGTGGTTGACTGAATGAGTGTTTGCTGACAGCAGTTTGAGCCTTTTACATGTTTCCCAGCCAATAATGGGTTTTTCTGGGTCCTTTATAACATGTATGTCCGCTTGGCAGGAGATGCCTCTAAACTTTATAAGTGTGCTGAATTGACCTAGGAGTGGGGTGGCTTCCTTGACACCGAATCCAGATATTACGGTTTTTGTGGGTCGGAGGAGGGGTGTTGGTCTTAGGGATTTGTAATCTGCCTCAGACAAAATGTTTATGGTGGCGCCAGAGTCAGCTAACACATTGAACATTTGATGGCCATCTCCAAAAGACAAGTCAAAGTAAGGAAGGTTTTTCACTTTACCTGTATGGAATACATATTCCGTGTCACTGCCGCTGTTTGAGTCTCGTTGATGGTCCTCAATGTAGTTTACCGGTCGTTGACTGGTTTGAGCTTGTGGGCGTGGGGGGCGGTTTGTTCTTCGGCATCTGTCCTCGTCATTTAGTTTTCTGAAACAGACAGAGGCGAAGTGTCCCCATCTCCAGCAATAGGCACACTGGTTCTGGAATGCAGGGCAGGATGTCGGTCCCCGTTCATGTGGGTATTTCCCATTGCAATTTCTGCACTGGATTTGCTGGGGGCGTTTGCGTGGCCATTGTTGTTCATGCGTGACTCTGTTGGCTACTGCATTAGTGGATCCGGTAGGTTTTGTAGTAGAGTTGGCGTCTTCAAAGCGCATCTGTTCCATTTGTTTGGATAAGGTTTCTGTCATTTTGGCATAGTTTATTAGATCGCCTAGGAGCATGTTTGGGTTCATCAGTCCCTTTTGGCGAACTTTTTCTGATAAACAGCCCGTTATTAGCTGGGACTTTATTTCTGCATTTCTGTCTGTGAAACGGCACATAGCTGCTGCCTCTTTTAATTCCCGATGAAAGTCCTCTATGTTCGGGGTGGTTTGTTTTTTTTTTTTTTTTTGGAATATAAATCTGTTATACTCAGTGTTGTTTTCTGGGTCGAAGTGGTTTTGCACAGCCAGGACGAGCTTATCGAAGTGTGTTTCGTTTTTTTCTGGTGTGGTTTGTTCAGACGGTAGTTCGTCAATAATATCATTTACTTCTCTGCCAACAAAAGTTAAAAGCATAGCTTTCTTTCGTTTATCGTCTTCTATGTTGTATGTAGTGAAGTAATTTCTCAGTCTGTTGACATATTTTGTCCATTTTGGGGCTTTGTTTTTCGTTTCGTGGTTAAATTCTGGGTAATGTGGTAAAGCGGCCATGTTAGTTTGTTTTTTTTCGGCACGTGGGCAGGTTTGTTCTTTTCTTTTCTTTTTTTTGTTGTTATTGGTGAGTAAACGACTCTTTCTTCGTCGCCAATGTAAAGTCTTTATATCTGAGGTAATAGATACTTGCATCGTATGGACTATTACCAATATGAATCAATAGGATGGATGGTGATTAAAGACAGAGGGAGAACGAACGTCTGCTGCTATGCCTGGTACATTCCTTTATTGACTAAATCCCCCGGATGTGGTAGGGGTCGTAACCTCTGTGGCATCAGAGGTTATTTCCCTTTTGTTAGTAAGGATATTACAGCTTTGACTTTAAATAACCTAGAAAGGCTGATGTGCCATTAAATGAAGAAACCGAAACTGAAACAGACTGCTTCATTCAAGATTTAAACTCAGTGGCCATGTCAATAAGACGATAAATTTTAGACTACATTGTATTCTCTTAGAGCATTGTAAATGTATTGCTCTAATAAAAATCTTGCTATGGTGTATTATTTTTGCTTGGTTACAATTTCATATATATATATATATATATACACAAACAGAACACTGTGCTGCCCAGGATAAAGAATGCTCTACTAGAGCTCATTTTTTTAAACAAAAACTCATTCTATTTGCTTTCTTTGTAGGAATGAGTCCTGTCTATTATTTTTTTTCCCAAAAAGTCCTAGTATTCCTAAAAGTAGGGGAATCACTCTTGCAGATAGCAAATAAAATCTTCTTAATCAAATTTAAGGTAAAATGGTCTGATTACCTCCAACCTCTTCCATAAAAACACTCTTTGAAATGAAAAGAGTTCACGGGCTAATTTTATCAAAATTAGCCTCGGACTTCACAGGTAAGAAACAAATGAAGGGAATCATATAAATTTTCATTTTTTTTCCGATATATACATACAAGATGTGGGTATGTGTGTGTGTGGGTATATATATATATATATATATATATATATATATATATACACACATAAGGTACATTCAAAAATTGTTCCCTTGGCATTCAACACATTTATTCTAATGACTTTTCCATTCACTGAAGCACCCAAAAATTATCTTTGATATGGTATGAGGCTGTATTAACATATTTCTTTTCATGTCCTCCATGTTCTCAAACCTCTTCCCCTTGAAAGTAATTTTCTCTTTAGGAAACTAGAAAAAGTCATATAGAGCTAAGTCTGGTGTATCTGAAGTGTGCTGCACTTTTGTAAATCCTGTATTTCACCAAAACCTGCTGATCCAAAAATATTGTAAACTGGTACTGACACATGTAGACTTATTATGTGAATTGGTTTTGTTTGGTTAATGGCGTATCAACTTTCATGGGTTATTTAATACCAAAGCTATCCTCATAGAAGAAGAATAATGGTACTATTTAATCTATAGTGCATGCAGATTTATAGCTCAGCTGTGTATACACATATAAGACATTAATATGTACTTACAAAACATATAAGAAGTATCACAAACATACACAAACATATCTTGAGAGATGAAATGTGCACATTTTTCTATGACAGTCTGTATATACATGGTGAATTCAATAAGTTTCCAGATTTTTTTGTACAGCCATTTAAAATTGTCGTAGACTCTTGAAAATTCACTATGTTATTGCTATACATCTTATGAGATGACTGTCCAATTTTTATGATTTCAGGTTCAAATGAACCGCTACAGTAGCAATTGGAATACAACCTACTAAAGCCTGATTGTCACAGCTGGTGAATTTCAAAAATGCAATCTGGACAGGAGGACACTTTAGAAGAATATGCAATAAAATTGTTTTAAACTTGGAAAAAATGCCACAAAAACGTATGGAATGCTTCAGACTGCTTTTGGACAATCTTGCAAAATCGTGCATCAGTTTTTGAGTAGCATAAGAGATTCAAGGAAGGCAGGGAGTCTGTGAGGATTATGAGAGGTGTGGGAGGAGTAAGGAAGTCAATACACCAGAATTGATTGGCCAAAGGGTTAGGGCTAGGGTTATTATGTTGAGGTTTTAAGGGAGTTCAGGAAGAGATTCCATCGGAAGAGGCCAGCCCTCTTCAAATCGGGTCAGTGGCATTTCCACCAGAACAATGCACTAGTCCACAACTCCATCCTTGTCACAGACTATTTGACCAAGATGGGCATCAAGACAGTTCCTCAGCCTCCCTATAGTCCATACCTTGCTCCCTGTAACTTTTGGTCATTCCCTAAGCTCAGAGGCTGTCATTATGAGACAATTGAAGAGATGAAAAAGGCTGTGATGAAGGTCATTGACATGCTCGCACAAGAGGACTTCCATGGGGCCTTCCAGAAATTGTTGGAATGGTACAACAAGTGCATTGCAGCCGGAGGAGATTATTTCAAAGGAGACTAGAGTTTCATGTGTGTACTATTAATAAAAGTACCCATACAAAAAAAGTCTGGAAACTTATTTAATGATCCTCGTAAAAGTGGTACCAAAAATAGTAAAAAATCTTACTTGACTTCTTTTGTGAGCTAAGCCATGTCAGCTTTATACTTCAATTCCAAGACAGTACTAAGTCTTTTGGCTGGTTTCAAGACAGTCTCTCTTCTGTTCAATGAACAGAAATAAAATGAGGTGTATCATCTTTAGTCAAAGAACCTGGATGAAAAAGAAGGCATCTTTATTGTTCAAAGAACAGAAACAAAAAATAAAGGGAGAAGAAATGATTCTCATATTCTTGCATAATGAAGCATTCTGGAATTCTTGTGTGCAAAAGACATGTCCTCAAAATCTAAAGGAGACAATCATATATTGTCTACCTCCAATGTTGTATAGCCATGACCAACTATACAAACACATAATACATATACATCTACATATGCATGTAGAACCATAACGACAACACAATAAAGACAAGCGACACAGTTCTTTAGAAAAATATACCTCTCACTTTATTTGAAAGGGTTGTGTGAGAGAGGGAGTTGGAGACCGAACAGAACTGCAACATATTGACCCCCACTCTTATGGCCATCAGTGTTTCTTTCCCATTCACCTGGGCTGCTCAACCGGTGGCCTGGGGTCCAGCCTCTCTGGGTGCTGGTTTTCTCTACCGCATCTTATCTCCAACTCTGATCCCCAACTGCTCAATCGTGGGCCTGAGGGCTCCCTCTGCTGGGTGCTGGCTTTCTCTACCACATCTTGTCTCCAACTCGTCTGATCCCCAACTGATTGAATTTCCTGTGCACTGAGTTATATAATAATTCAACGCCCACCTTCTTGTGAGTGTCACAATTTCACACTCATTCAACCTATCCACGGTCAAGGTTATAATCCTGATATTCCTCGATCGGATGCAACTGTTATTTACACAGGTGTATTTCCTATTTTGACAGCTCGGCTAGGTCATAGGTCAATATACAACACCTATACTTTTTGATTGCTCATCTTTGTGTATGTGCTTTGTTTGTTAACTACTTTTTTTTTTCTTTTTTCTTATGCAGGTTGATGAAATTCATTTCAAGAATAACTACACTGCTCTCCTTTCAATTAAAGTCAAATTCCATGAGCAAACAGAATCAGGTGAGAATTTGGTCATTCTTTTCCCACATCCTTGCTCTCTATCATTTATTGCTCTTGGCGTGTACATACAGAGCATGAGCGTCCTTGGGGGTGCAATTTGTCGGTCACATGTCTTGTCTCTGTTTGGACGAGATTTATGACATATGTAAATTTCAGCCAACCAGAACTGGTATAAGTAGTAAGTAAAGTTGGCGACCATAATCGAGGCCGACTAGAAGGCTCCTTTTTCAATAGCTACTACACCAAGGTGTAGGGAAGGGTACTACTCCTTTCCCTGGATTGCTTCACTTTACCCTTGATACGTACTTTATATTGCTGAGTGTTAAGCAAGGAATTATCAAGTACCATTTTTAAAGTCTTTGATATGACGTGACACGAAATTGAACCTAGGTCTCCCGGACCAGTGGCGAACACTCTATCCACTAGGCCAATGTGTTGTAGCATTTGTTGCTTCACAGTAGGACTGAGCAAACCAGTGTATTGACATGGCAAGTTAGAAAGACGGGACTGGTCACAAGCAGTTAAAAGGTTTCATTGTAACTACTTCACTGTGGGCAAACAAATGAATAATATTAAATAGAATTGTAAGCATTTGATAGAAATACTTGAAATAATTTAACTGTGTGCAAACAATAGTAATACTTTATTGTATGCAAATAAATTACTCTACTTTTTAAAAAAATGAAATTCACTTACAAATCATATATGTATATCCATTTAACTCTGTGCAAACAAATAACATGTTGAATTAAATTGTTAATATAAAATAGCAATACATGAAATCATTTGACTGTTGTGCAAAAAACAAATTCTGCCTCATTTAAGTGTTACTGACAAATTATTTGTTTACAAATCAAATATTTATATATATAAACATATATTGGGCATTAAATAACCTAGAAGGGTTAATATGCCATTAAACCCAACCAACCATGTCTCTCACATGAAATTGTTAACTGTTCAGAAATACTCAGCTGAGTCAAAAGTTTTGAAATATTTTGTTAACTAGAGGTACTATTTGGCAACACCAGATGCTTGTTTCTTAGAGGCCTCCAGAATAAGCTTGGTTTGTGGCCTGCTGGATGGGATTTTTCTCATCCAGGTTGATGAAATTCATTCCAAGAATAACTACACTGCTCTCCTTTCAATTAAAGTCAAATTCCGTGAGCAAACAGAATCAGGTAAGAATTTGATCATTCTTTACACTCTTCCTTGTTCTCTATCATTCATTGCTCTTGGCGTGTACACACAGAGCTGATAAATATAAGTTTTGCTAGTCAACCAACATGGGTGTGTCCATGTGCAGGAGTTCACAGAAGAATGTTCCTTCTGAGTTTGTCCTTACTTACAGGTTTTGCTCATCTTACTTGGATGGTTTGCAAGATCAAAGATAATTGGCCATACAGCTGCTGTTTTGTAGGGTGCTACTTCCAGGATTTGTTCAGAACAGCAGCAGCAACTTTATGTTGGTTCTCATAGAGCCTTTTCTCTCAGCATTTTGATAAGTCCAAGTGGTGCAACTATACAGTAATACTAGCACAGCTACAGATTGAAAGAATTCCTGTTTAATTTTATCAGAGAGATCAGATTTTCATAAAAGTTCTCAATAACTAGCAATTCGATTAATGAGAACTGGCTTAGTCCACTTTGGTTAGATAACCCATGTAGGAGAAGGAAAACACTGAATTCAAACCAGCTGTACTCTGCTTAAAAATTTATATTGTGACATTGTGCTCATAGTTTGGTAAATATGTGCGTGTTCTAGTTAGTAGTCATGGTAATAGAGCATCTGGGGCTCTGCTGACTGTGGAATCATCCCTTGTTGCTATTACTCCAAGGTCCAGTAATACTGGCATCAGTCTGATGAATGCATAAAGCATGAAACCCAGGGTCACATACATTACTATGTAATATATATATATATGTGTGTGTTTTATGTTTGTATGTATGTAAGTTTGTGTTTGTATGTGTGTTTTTATATATATATATATATATATATATATATATATATATATATATATATATATATTGTGTGTGTATTACAACTCTTCTGTGTGGCTAGACATGTGAGATGCTGGATCAAAACCCAACTGACTTTTAATGCCAGTTTGAGATTCTACCGCACCACCACAAGGAAACTCAGTGTAAGCGAAGGGATTTTAAACACATGTATCACTTTTTTGTTTTGTTTACATATATATGCTTAATGGCTACCGAGAGCTCAATTCATACAAAAAGGGTTACGTTACACAAGTGGCAACAACGAATGTTTTAAAACTTTCTCATCTTTTTCATTTCATTTGATGGCTTATACGTCATGATGAAGGTCTAAACACTGAAATGTTTAACATTTTATATATATATATATATATATATATATATATATATATATATATATATGAAAAAATACAGGTTGTCAGGGGATGATTTTATTTGCAGAAATAGTTGCTAATGTTAAATGTTTCAGTATCTAAACCTTCATCAGGTCTAAACACTGAAATGTTTAATATTTTATTTATTTATATATATATATATATATATATGAAAAAATACGGGTTTTCAGAGGATGATTTTATTTGCAGAAATAGTTGCTAATGTTAAATGTTTTGGTATCTAAACCTTCATCTGGACATAAGTTATTAAATGAAGCGAACAAGATGAGAAATTTTTAAAACATTCTTTTTCTATTGACAGCGTTATTTAAAAATAAATTTTTTTTTTCAAATTTATGTGATGTGATTAGCATCTCAAAATTTATTTCTAAAACAATCCATATCACATCAGTCTATGTTAAAAGAACCTGTATTTTATAAAAATATCTACATATGTTTAAAAAAGAAAAAAATCTATATCGCATCTATCTATCTATCTTATTTAGCTCAGATCTACCTATTATAAATGTTTTGTAATATATGAAACCATTTTTATCAGTGTTGACATTCTTTCTATCTCTCTCTTTGTTTAATTTGACTGTTTATCTTTCTAAATATATGTAAAAGGTGAAGCTGCATTATTTTTTAGTTATATATATATATGTATTTAATATATGTAATATATGAAACCATTTTTATCAGTGTTGACATTCTTTCTATCTCTCTCTTTGTTTAATTTGACTGTTTATCTTTCTAAATATATGTAAAAGGTGAAGCTGCATTATTTTTTAGTTATATATATATATATATATGTATTTATTTATGTGTGTGTGTGTGCTGGAAGTTTTCCAGAATCCTAATCTGGTTTATTTACATTGGTAATTCTATATATCGCCATTTTGATTTTGGTCTATAGTTACTAACACATCCAGTTGCTACTTAACAATGTCTTAATACCAAATTCCCATAAATCAACAATTATTTGTTGTAAAACATGTTTCCCTAAGATCAAGGTTCTCAGATGGAAATTAATTAGCTTGGCTGTCTTTCAGCTGCTCCCTCATTTTTTTTTACTTGGAGCATTCGTCTTTAGGGTATGTGACAATACAATCGTAAATACTGGAATCAAGAATCGTTCGTACTAATGTCATTCTTCCAAAGAATTCATATTGACCAAATTTTGTATCTTGTCAGTTGATTACCAAGTTTTCCATTAGCTTTCTTGGACTGTCTAACAATTACTTGAAGATGACAATCAAACCTTTAGATATTATAAATTGTTCTCCATAGATGTTGATCTGGGTGTATGTCATCTGCTCGAAAAGGAAAGCCTCTTATTTCCACAGAAACTACAACAGATACAGAATGCACAATGACACTATTGGATAGAGAAAATTTTCAGCTACTGAACACTAGTATTCCATGTACTCAGCAATATTGGTTATGGATTTTTCAATAGCAATAAACCAGAACTTTTGTTGTAAAACTCTGCATTATTGACTTCCATTGACTGGAGTAAGTGTTAAACTTGTTTGGCTTGAAAACCCCTTCCAAATATGGTAACTCTTCAAATAATTTAATGAGAAAATTAGCTCTTCAAGAGATTGAATTTTTTTTTTTTTTTTTATTGGAATCAACTGTTTTATCTTTTTACTCTATAAGTCTGCTAGAATGGCAAAATCTCTTACTTGTTATTTGTTATCTGTCCCACCACTGGACAAGTATGGCACAAGGCCGTTTTTAAGGTGGGTCCGGTCGCAGGGCTGTAGCACACACGCATCAGGCATTGCCAAAAATACCTTTGGCCCCGTTGGCATTCCCCTTATTAGAGGCGCCTCAGGCACCAGGCAATAAACCTAACCCTCCCATAAGGGGGTAAAAGCCTGGGCATATGGCCCCCTGAGGCCAGAAGAAATGTTGAGTCAACAATCCAGCACTCGGCAAGATCCGTGGCAAGTTCTTTATTTCTTATTGATTAACACCAGATTTTATCTTCTGGTCAGGATTCAGAGATCCATTTGTATCTCAAAGTACCAGCAAATTTCATGTGTTCTTCTTTTCTTGGACTGATTCTGGTTTTTGCATATACAATTTATCAGCATGGTCAAATTTTAATCTCTTGCATGATTCTCAGTAGATCACTTTTCCTACTCAGTCATGTCTTCTCATGTATTCCTTTTGTGTCAGTTTGCTGTATTTGCTTATTATTATTCATTTGATTTGACTTGAGAAGCATTCCAAAAATAGTGCTTAGTGTTTATTTTTAAAAAAATACAACACCTAAATCTATTGGATAGAGCAAGTTTTCAGCTACAAAACCCTGTTTTGCCCACATAATCATCTTTTCCTGACGATGAGCTTTTGTATACTGTACTTGTAAAAGGGTTGTTGTGTCTATAGAAATAAATACAAGGCTTAACTTTTGAGGTTTCTCATATATCTTAATGTAAAATCCTGTGTAAGTGATTTTAATATTTTTAAAGAGACAAAAGATATCCAGCAAAATATTTAGATTTAAAAAAAAAAAATGCAGTCACTTGAAATATTCTATGATCGCAGATATTTAATTTTATTTGTTTAACAATATATCAACTCCTTATGGAGTATTCAAAGCCAAAATCTGATTAATTTTTAAATGTTTCATTACCATCAAAACTATATTTTCAGTGTTACATTGCATTTATTTTAAAAATTTCCTTTATTTATTTATTTATTTATTTATAATCATTTGCTTGCTCAGTTATATAATATCAAGTATAACTATCTAATACAAACAATTTACACATGGTTGTATCATTTCAAGTACTTTAATCCAATACCAATAATTCATATGGTTTTAGTTTAATCCTTTGTTTGTGCACAGTTATATGGTTTCAAGTATTTAATTCTAATAATCCTTAGTAAACAATTCTAGCTTCAAGTAATTATTCTTAATACAAGTAATTTACAGTGATACGGTTTCAAGTAAATAATGATAATAATAATAATCCTTAGTAAACAATTCTAGCTTCAAGTAACTATTCTTAATATAAGTAATTTACAGTTATATGGTTTCAAGTATTTAATTCTAATAATCCTTAGTAAATAATTCTAGCTTCAAGTAACTATTCTTAATATAAGTAATTCATAGTTATATGGTTTCAAGTAAATAATAATAATAATAATCCTTAGTAAACAATTCTAGCTTCAAGTAACTATTCTTAATACAAGTAATTTAGTTATATGGTTTCAAGTAAATAATAATAATAATAATAATAATAATCCTTAGTAAACAATTCTAGCTTCAAGTAACTATTCTTAATACAAATAATTTAGTTATATGGTTTCAAGTAAGTAATAATAATAATAATAATCCTTAGTAAACAATTCCAGCTTCAAGTAACTATTCTTAATATAAGTAATTTTCAGTTATATGGTTTCAAGTAAATAATAATAATAATAATAATAATAATAATCCTAAGTAAACAATTCTAGCTTCAAGTAACTATTCTTAATACAAGTAATTTACAGTTATATGGTTTCAAGTAAATAATAATAATAATAATAATAATAATCCTAAGTAAACAATTCTAGCTTCAAGTAACTATTCTTAATACAAATAATTTAGTTGTATGATATTGAGTATTCCTAATATAAATAATTTTCAGATATGGGACTCTGTTAGGGTCATGGTGGACCTAGGAGTAATGGCAATGAAGGGGTGATTCCATACTCCCTAAAGCTCCGGAACTGGAGCCTTACAACTGGACATAGTTTAGTGTCATACCCAGGATACCCTTAAGGGTGGGTTTAACCCCCTCCCTGCAAGGGGTGCAGTCATTGTATACTGAGACCTGCCGACAAAGCAGCTAGAGATTTAAATTAAATATGTTGGTAATAAATTTTAAATAAGAATTTTAAATAGAATATTTGGATTATTGACCTCATCTTTTTTGTTATAATCACAATGTTTCAGCCAGTATGTCCTCCAGCCTTCTTCAGGTGTTTCATGTCGAACTCGGGAGTTCACACAGAATCTCGAACTGAACCCTTTATTTGAAGGACAAGGACACATGGTGCAGTGGATAATGCATTGGGTAGGAAGGTGCTTCTGAATGAAATCATCTGGAGGTTCCAGGTTCAATCCCAACAACAGGTCAGAATAATAAGGAATACTTACCATAACTAAACACTTGTACCCAATCGTGGTTAACAATCTACTCCTGTGGTTCAAATAAAGGGTTCAATTTGAGATTCTGTGTGGACCCCTGAGTTTGACATGAAACCCCTGAAGAAGGCTGAATGACATATCAGCCAAAACGTTGTGATTATAACAATAAAAATGAGGTCAGTAGTTTGAATATTCTAAGTAATAATAATTATTAAGCCTAATCTCAGAAATTTACACTAATAAGATATAATTCAGTAAATATATTATTCAGATCTATGATTATCTTATTGAGGTTAAAAGGAACTTGCTTAAAATACCACCTGTAGGGCAAGTTTTCAGCTCGTTCTATATTGAATCACTCAGTACTTCTTGGTCATAATATTCACTGCATTGTTATTTGATACTGTTTCACTATTAATCAGTTGTGTTGTTGAATAATCCGTAGACAAAACTATGACGGATTCTTTTATTGATCACAATTGATAGCTAATCATTAGAAATGATCTTTCAATTGGATATAAAATTGGCTGAACATCACACAAGATATATTCTTTAGATTATTGTCTTGGATGGTATAGATTGTTTTCTGTATTCCTATTTCAGAATCATTGTTAAGAATAAGGAATACTGTTTAATACAATTATCTATATTAATAACTGACAAGTCTTTATTCGAGAGACAACCCGACAGTGATATAGGCCTACCAAATTTTCAGTGCATTTTCATGATAAACACCTTTCCAATGCATTTTTATAGTTAAAAATCATTTCAAATGTGTTTTTATATTAAAAATCATTTCAAATGCATTTTTATTGTAAAAATCATTTCCTATGCATTTTTTTATAATAAAAATCATTTCCAATGCATTTTTATAGTAAAAATCATTTCCAATGCATTTTTATAGTAAAAATCATTTCCAATGCATTTTTATAGTAAAAATCATTTCCTATGCATTTTTTTATAATAAAAATCATTTCCAATGCATTTTTATAGTAAAAATCATTTCAAATGCATTTTTATTGTAAAAATCATTTCCTATACATTTTTTTATAATAAAAATCATTTCCAATGCATTTTTATAGTAAAAATCATTTCAAATGCATTTTTATTGTAAAAATCATTTCCTATGCATTTTTTTATAATAAAAATCATTTCCAATGCATTTTTATAGTAAAAATCATTTCCAATGCATTTTTATAATAAAAATCATTTCCAACGCATTTTTACAGTAAAAATCATTTCCAATGCATTTTTATAGTAAAAATCATTTCCAATACATTTTTATAATAAAAATCATTTCCAATGCATTTTTATAGTAAAAATCATTTCCAATGCATTTTTATAGTAAAAATCATTTCCAATGCATTTTTATAGTAAAAATCATTTCCAATGCATTTTTATTATAAGTTGGCAACCATAGTCAAGGGTGACCCGAAGGCTCCTTTTTTAATGGCTTCTACACCGAGATGTAGAGGAGAGCACTACTCCTTTCCCTCGATTGCTCCACTTTACCCTTGATACGTACCTTTTAATGCTGAGTGTTAAGCAAGGAGGTATCAGGTACCATTTTTAAAGTCTTTGGTATGACACGACCTGGTATTGAACCCAGGTCTCCTGGTCCATTGGCGAAAAATCATTTCCAATGCATTTTTATAGTAAAAATCATTTCTAGTGTATTTTTATTGTAAAAATCATTTCCAATGCATTTTTATAATAAAAATCATTTACAATGCATTTTTATAGTAAAAATCATTTCTGATGTATTTTTTAAGTACAAATTATTTCCTCTGAATTTTTATAATGAAAATCATTTCTAATACATTTATATTATAAAATAATTTCCAATGCATTTTTAAAGTAAAAAAAAATCTCCCAAGCGTTTTTATAATAAAAATAATTTCCAATGTATTTTTAGATAAGTATCTTTCCCAGTGAAATCCAATCACTTGTATCTTATCCCAGAGGGGGTTATGCATATCTTTCTCTCTCCAGGTGTGACCTGCTAAACTAAATTTCTTCACCTTAGCTCTTTGTTATAGCCATCTTGTTTTTTTTTTTTCTTCATCTGACTTTAAAGAATCAATATTATTTCTTATGTTTTACCCACTTACACATAAAATGTAATTTATACAGTTTTTTTTTCTGTCAGGTTCTTCTCCTTCACAGGACCCACTCTTATGAAGAAATTAAAAAGGGTCATTTTGCTTTTAAATGTTATTCTGACGTTATAATATTGACAAACTGTTTAGATTCGTTTGAGTACCACTTTCATATAAGTAATACCACACATATGATATTGACGGTTCCCTCTCCTATTTTTTGTCTCGCCCTTTAGACAAGACTTAGAATATAATGACTGCATTCCTACTAGGGAGTTATTCCTGCCCCTGCCAAAAAATGTGTATCCCCTAGGTACAACACAACACAACACTGCATCTGATGGTGAAGCTCCAGTTCTGGAGATCTGGGAGTACACCTTCATAGCCATTACTCCCAGGTTCACTCTGACCCAAGGGTGGTAATACTTGTTAAGGTGCCATGTATGGGTCAAATAGATCTGTTTAAAAATTATTTGTATTTGATAGGACTGTGTGCAAAAAACACTCTTGAGAAACAACTACACAGAAAATGTTAATATGAATATACAATGAATGTGATTCCTTAACCTCTTGGCATAAAATAACCCTCTATGGGTTGACATGCTATTAAAATCAAACTATTTTTCATCCTAAAAACAACCTAGGATAGATATGTTATGTTTAAGGGTGGTACTGATGTCTCTTAATTCTTTTTCTAAGCTTTGTAAGACCCCCACCAAATTCACAGGTCATCAAGTTATGCATAACGCACATAAGTGCCACTCTACTTACTGAGAGCTTACATTTCTGTTGTTCTATTATAAAGTCAAAATTATATCAGCAATCTTATAAATGCCATTCTCACTTTATAAAAATCTGTAGTTTTAATGGAATCATGGACACTGAAAATACAATAAAAAGAAAAATCGAAGAAAAATTATTGTATGAAACATGAGATTTTGATGCTTATCATCATTTATGTTATCTGTTATATATATATATTTTTGATTGAATAGAACCAACACTTTGCATTTATTTTATCTTTCATCTGTTCCAGTCTTAATCCTCTTTAATTAAACATGTTTAAAAAAGAGGGTAGAGTGTTTATCAATGATCCGGGGAACTGGGGTTCAGTCCCAGGTTGTGTCATACCAAAGACTTTAAAAATGGTACTTGATACCTCCTTGCTTAACACTCAGCAATATAAGGTACATATCAAGGGTAAAGTGTAGAAATCCTGGGAAAAGAGTAGTGCTCTCCCCTACACCTCAGTGTAGTAGCTACTGAAAAGGGAGCCTTTTGGTTGCCCTTGACTATGGTTGCTAACTTTACTTTTTACTGAGAGAGAAAATGCTGATGTGCATATATGAAAAAAAATATGTATGTAATTATATGTATGTATGTATATATAAATATATGTGAAGTTGGCAACTGTAGTCAAGCATGATCTGGAGGCTCCCTTTTTAATAGCTACTACACGAAAGTGTAGGGGAGAGTGCTACTCCTTTCCCTGGAGATATACATATTTGAATAAGTTTTTGATACATGAAAATTAATTACAAAAAGTAAGGGAATCATATCTATTTTGTTTTAAAATAATAAAAACTAATTAAGAGGACCCTTTTATCTGGTGTCTTTCAATAATTATACCAGAAGTGTTTTAAAAAGATAAAATTTTCCAATAACGGTGGGAGGGATATTTTGAAACCAAAAAAAAAGAACCTCAACTCCCACGATTCCAACCAAGTTCTTCAAATAGATAAAAAATGTCAAATTGTCTTCTCTCCCTGTCCGAGGTTAGGTAATATATTGTAATAGCAATAGCCTCTAAGAAAGCTTGATGTTTCTTGCACCTAGTCTTGTACAAGACAGAGAAACGGTCATCTGAATAATCAGTCCTACATACACAATGATCAGATAAGTCATCACCTCTGGCTGACTCTGAGAAAACTTGGATGTAGTGTTTTGGGACCATCATAGTAATTTTTGTGGGACATGCTGCTTAATTTGAATTTCCAGTGTTTCAATAGTTTTACATATATATATATATATATATATATATATATTTACTAATCTGATATCTACCAGCATTCACGGTACCAGGAAGAGATAAAAGTATCTCAAATCACCGCCTGGGGGAAAAAGAAAAAATTATAGGTCAAAAAGAAAGAAAAGGCCAACCTCGTTTGACCCCTTGAAAAAAATCAAGGGCTGCGCAGTCAGTGGTTAAAAGAAAACTAAAAACCTTCCGCGAATCCTGCAATGCTACATTATATATATATATATATATATATATATATATGCATATATAAATTGAAAAAAAATTATATACAAGAACTGCTGCAAAAAAAGCAGTTTGGCTTCCAATAAAGTCTTCATCAGATGATGACCCTGGGTTCAGGCATGGTTTCGGTGCCGAAGCATCATTACCATTAACTCAAGGCACCCCAACAGTATCTCACAATACTACCAGACTTTATTGGATAGTGTTTGATTTGTACAAATGCCATATCCACTCAGATTCAGTTATAGTCTTGTTTTGGATCTTTTTTTATATTTTCCTTCTTCTTTGTGAGTGAAAGTTCGAGTTTAGTTAAAAATGTAGAGGTTGAGTTTGAAAAAAAACCTCAACATCCCATCTTATGAGGAAATATGTCTGTTGACCAGCAATTCTTAACACACTGCTCATGTAGGTATTCATATATATATATATATATATATATATATATATATATATATATATATATATATGATGTTTGTCACTGCCTCCCACCATACAGGACTTGACACACGGTCAAAAGCCTAAAGGCCAATTAAAGTGGGGATAAAGGGGAGGGGAAGGTCGGGAATGAGCCGAGACTTGAACCCTGGAAGTCATTGACCCACTAAGTGCAATGTGGATCTAATGAGTCAAGCAGTATCATGGACCTAAATCTAGATCCGGGCACGTATGCCAGAATATAGCTTGAACTAGACTGTGAGGTCTAGTGCTATACAAGGGGTGCATAGGAGTCATAAAAGCAGCTCACTCAGCCAAAGGTGACCCTGCCGAAGCTGGGGGGCCTTTCAGCTGTGAATCTGCCATTGATTTCGATACCCCATCCGACGGGAATGCCAGACGGCCCAGCAAAGGCCAGGTAAGTGTGTGTATATATATATATATATATATATATATATATATATATATATATATATATAAGAAAAGTCTAAGCCTATATAAATCTTAGCATATATAAAGCAGCAGCTATACGGTCACCTACCACCCATCACGAAAATTATCCAAATTAGACGAACCAGACATGCCGGACACTGCTGGAGAAGTAGAGACGAGCTCATTAGAGATGTACTCTTATGGACCCCTTTGCATGGCCGAGCAAAAGCAGGGCAACCAGCTTGAACCTACATATGCCAGATCAGTGAGGATACAGGGTGTTGTCCTGAGGACCTGCCGGAAGTAATGAACGATAGGGAGGGGTGGCGAGAGAGGGTCATGCTGATGGTATGTCAAGATGATAACAATGTGTGTGTGTGTGTGTGAGTAAAAGTGATAAAACCTATAAGAATATTTTGTGTGATTTACTTTTTGATTATTTTTGACTAGTTTCATCCTAAGATCATTATTAAGAGAAAAGTTTTTGTGAGAAAAAAAGAATTTTTATTTAAAAAGTTCTTAAAGAGATTGATATGTATGGGGATCTTTATAAGACCCGAAAAGCCCGGTTTATTCCAACGTTTTGTAAAAGAATAAACCATACTTCAACAGCAGTAGGGAGTTGGTTGACAGCTTTTGAAGAAAGGAGACGAACGACTTAGTGCAACAAAATTTATATACAACAACAACAATAAACAGGGTTTTACACCAAATGGAACAAACAACGAATATGTAAGAGTTCAAAAAAGAGTTCAAGGTTCACATAGGTGGTAGGGTTTTGTTAGGTTTAGGTGTAAGGTTGTTATAAGGTAAAGTTATAAGGTAAAGGTGTAAGATAAAGTTATAAGGTGAAGTAAGGTAAGGTAAGGTTTGGTGAAGGTTAGGTTTGCAGATAAAATGCTTGCTGGAACTTAGCTGTGTGTCCTGTTCCTTTTAACTCAGTACGTGTGTTCGTCGCTCTTGGGTCCTGGCTGGTGGAAGGTACCAAATACGTTTGCTGTCAAGGGCTGCTACGAATGGACCTGTTGCCAACAGGGGTGGGAGTGGAATCAAAAGAGGGGGAATCTCCAGTTGTCGCTCTTTTTATAATGGACGCCACGTGACCCCAAGGGGCTATCTGATATTCGGTGAAACAGGATCACTAGTTCCTTAACAGAGTTTCTACATATGAGAAATGTTAGAAAATGCACTCGCGATGTAGAACATCCATTTGTTAAAAAAAAATTACTTTTTAGCATCCAAGTGACATCAACTGACCTTTTATATAGTGACCCAGTCGGCAGGGGTTGCAGAATACTCTGACTGCATCTTTGCAGAGGGGTAAGACTTCCTCCAATGAGAGTCCTGGATATGACACTAAACAATCTGATGCTGAGGCTTCAGTAATGCAGGAGCTTTGGGGAATGTGGAGTACCCGTTCATTGCCATCACTCCAGGTTCATTCTGATTCTGAATAGTTGGTCCTATCAATGGATTAAGTACAACTGTTTGACATATAAACTGTGTAGTACGGTTCAAGGGTAAAGTGGAGCAATCCAGGGAATGGAGTAGCGCCCTCCCCTACACCTTGGTGTAGTAGCTATCGAAAAGGGAGCCTTCGGGTCACCCTCGACTATGGTCGCTAACTTTACTTACTTACTTATGATAAACTGAATTGTTTGAAATAGAACTGTTTGATCACTTAATTGTGTGTAAATAAATGACTCCTGTTTAATTGATACATAGCAATACTTGGAACCTTTTAACTTTGTTGACTAATGCCAAACTGAATTGTTAGAAATAGAACTGTCTGACCATTTAACTGTGTATAAACAAATGACTGATGTTTTATTGAATTGTTAGTGATACATAGCAATACTTGAAAACATTAAACTGTGTGCAAACAAATAATTAGTAGTAAATAGAATTATTCATATTTGATAGAAAAAGGTGAAATTATTTAACTGTGGGGAAAAAAGTGAGCTCAGGCTCATTTAAAAATGTTTTTTACAAAATGTGTTTAGAAATCATATATCTAATATAAAAAAAGATTTGGCATTAAATAACCTACAAGGGTTGATATGCCATAAAAGCCAACCCAACCCAACCAAACCAAACCAAACCAAACCTTTTATAAACCTGTTGATTTAACTGTGACTCAGCAAAAACAGCAAACCCCAGAAAGATTTTTATTCAAGCAATATACTTAAATTGTTCGTACTAAAGAATAAAATAATTTTAAGTCCTTTTTAAAATTGAATAATAATTTTGTGGTGTCTTCATTTATATCGAATATTATTTTTAATTATTCAAATTCCGGTCATTTAGTTTCCTAATTAATTAAATATAATGTAGAGAATTAATTTTTTTCTCTCTAACAGTTTAGAAATCAAGATAATGTTTGAAATGATTATTTACTTAAAGAGAGTTTATTGAAAACTAGATTGGTAGTTTTATCTAAAACAGTTCCATCTTGCTTGATTCACACCACAATTTCTGTATATATAAGTTCAGTATAAATAGGTTATTCATTCTGAAGGCACAGACAAGTCTTTGTAAGTTGCCTTTGAGCAGACATTCAACTTATCGCCTTATCAGATGTTCCATTTATAAAATCTGCTTACATACCATATTACATAAAAAAATAATAATATTGCATATGGCTCGAAAGTATTTTAGACACTGATATACGAAGACTACTTAAGAGTGTGTGTGTGTGTGTGTGAGTGAGGATAGACTGAAAAGTTCATTGGCTAAAAAATACATATGATGACATCATATCTGCAGTTGATTTTTTTTTTTTTTTTTTTTTTTTTTTTGCCAATGGGATCCAAGCACTGCCATAATAATGGCAGAAGTGTGTGGACTGCAAAGGGGTCCGTTGAAAAATAAACCTTATTTGGTCACATTCCATGAGGGTATCTTGGTCAGCCTGTAAACTTTTCAGCTGACCCTTGTATGTATGTGTGTATGTGTGTGTATATATATATATATATATATATATGTTTGTGTGTGTCTAATATATGTTTGTTTGTTTACCTAACCCCTCCACATGAACAGAATGTGACACAAGGTCAGTTTTCCAAGTGGAGTTTAACAAATTTGAATTCAAAGTTTTCCTTCTCCTAGATTGATTGACATACCAGGTTTAAAGAGCTTAAACTGCCTTAGAATTTACGCTTAGCTGGAGGGAGAATAATTGGATTCATACCTTTCCCAAGAGTATTAGCGCTATGTGAAATGCAAATAGGCTCATCCAGGATTTGAACCTGTGTTGTTGTGTCCATGTCCTATGACAATGATCATTACACCACAAACACACACACACACACATATATATAATTTGAGGGTCGACTGAAATTACATGTGAGGACATCTTATCTATTTTTGATGCCCTTTTTTTTTTCTTTTTACCAATGGGATCTAAGTACTGTAACATCAATGGATTACAAGAGGGGCTATGTTGAAAAATAAACCTCATTATGTCACATTCCATGAAAGTATTTTGGTTAGCCTATAAACTTTTCTGCTCACTCCGAAACAGTATTGGACAAAAAAAAAGCAATGGAAAAACTAACTTTTTTAAATTTTTTATTATATCTATAAATTCTAATGAAACTCCAATGGCTTTGATACACATAGGAAGTTATTATTTTCCTTGATTATTGAGGTCAAAGTTCCCTTAGTTGTAACAAAAAATCATTTGCAAAGGACTAATCACAAATTAGGAAAACAAAAAAAAAATTTGTATTTAACTGAATAGTTTGAAATGAAACTGTTTATATGCATAAAAATGGATTTAGCATTAAATAACCTACAATGGTTGATATGCCATAAGACCTAATCAAACCAAACCAATTATTTGTTTGCACACTGTTAAATGGCTTCGAGTATTGCTATCTAACACTAATAGTTTTATTTGCACACAGTTAAATGGTTTCAAGTATTGCTATATAACATTAACAATTCAATTTAACTCTCATGTGTTTGCACACAGTTAAATAGCTAAACGGTTCCATTTGACCCATAGATGGGACTCTGATTCAACCACTCCACATTAGAGTTGGCCTGGCAATGAAGGGTTACTCCACATTCTCCAAAGCTCCATCAGATTGTTTAGTATCTCATCAAGGAAACTTATTGGTAAGGGGATTTTACCCCTTTGCTAAGATGCAGTTGGTGTATTCTACAGCCCCAGCCAACTAGGCTCTGAAGTAAGAAGTATTTGCCCATGCATTGAGAATGGTGGTGAAGCTGTCATTTAGTTTGTTGGTGACTAAAGATACAAATTGGATGCAGTTTTGTTGGAGTACCAACATCATAAGCGTCATTAGATATAAATTTACTAGTCAACTATTAAATGAATGTAATGAACTAGTTTTTAAATGCTATTATAGAAATAGATTTAAACTCATATGAAATAGATCGATAATAGAAAAACAATAGGAGGATAAAATTAATCCTATCAGTATTATTATTGGTAATGTAATAATAATGATAATATTAATGTTAAATTAGAAATGATTGTAAAAATAAAAGTAAGTAAAGTTGTTTCCCTTAAGTCGAGGGTGACCAGAAGGCTACCTTTTCAATAGCTACTACACTGAGGTGTAGGGGAGGGTGCTACTCCTTTCTCTGTATTGGGGGTGTCCTCGTAGTTTAATGGTTAAAGTGCTGGACTACAGAATCGAAGTAAGCGGGTTTGTACTTCAGTCGCACTATTACGTTCACTTTCGGGCAAATACCCTTGGGAAAGGTATGAACCCCCTTATCCTCCCAGCTCTGGGTTAAATAGTACCACTACTGTTCTTCTAGGAGAATGGCTTTGGCATTAAATAACCTACGAAGGTTGATATGCCATTAAACAAAGAAACCAAACCAAACCAAACCTTTCTCTCTATTGCTCCACTTTGCACTTGATACTTATCTTATATTGCTGAGTATTAAGTGAGGAGGTACCAAGTACCATTTTTAAAGTCTTTGGTATGCCGTGTCGTGGGATTGAACCCAGGTCTCCCAGGTCATTGATGAACACTCTACTCATTAGACCAATGAGCTGGTATGTGATTGTAATAAGAGTTACCTTTTATTATCACTGGAATGGACACGGTGAAACGAGTTCAAATCCTGGACGAGACTGATTGCATTTCACATAGCACGAATACCATTGGGAAAGGTATTAATCCAATTATTCTCCCTCCAGCGTTGGGTAAATAGTAGGGCAGACTAGGTTCTTCAGCCTTGGTGGGGCAACTAGTTTAGGAGAAGGAAAACTCTGAATTCAAACCTGTTAAACTCCGCTTAAAAAATTGACCTTGTGTCATATCCTGCCTGAGCGGAGGGGTCGGGTAAATATGATTATTACT